>SJYC01140804.1:0-27143 GCA_006408675.1 Madoqua kirkii
ATCTCTGGTTCCTCTGCCTTTTCTAAAACCAGCTTGAACGTCTGGAAATTCATGGTTCATGTAATGTTGAAGCCTGGCTTGGAGAATTTTAAGCATTACTTTACTAGCATGTGAGATGAGTGCAATTGTGCATTAGTTTGAGCATTCTTTGGCATTGCCTTTCTTTGGGATTGGAATGAAAACTGACCTTTCCAGTCCTGTGGCCACTGCTGAGTTTTCCAAATTTGTTGTCATATTGAGTGCAGCACTTTCACAGCATCATCTTTCATGATCTGAAATAGCTCAACTGGAATTCCATCACTTCCACTAGCTTTGTTCATAGTGATGCTTCCTAAGACCCACTTGACTTCACTTTCCAGAATGTCTGGCTCTAAGTGAGTGATTACACCATCGTGGTTATCTAGGTGATTAAGATCTTTTTTGTGTAGTTCTTCTGTGTATTCTTGCCACCTTTTCTGAATACCTTCTGCTTCTGTTAGGTCCGTACCATTTCTGCCTTTTATTGAGCCCATCTTTGCATGAAATGTTCCTTTGGTATCTCTAATTTTCTTGAAGAGATCTTTAGTCTTTCCCATTCTATTCTTTTCCTCCATTTCTTTGCATTGATCACTGCAGAAGGCTTTCTTATCTCTCCTTGCTATTCTTTGAAACTCAGCATTCAGATGGATATATCTTTCCTTTTCTCCTTTTCCTTTAGCTTCTCTTCTTTTCTCAGTCCATGGAATTCCCCAGGCCAGAAAACTGGAGTCGGTAGCCTTTCCCTTCTCCCAAGGATCTTCCCAACTTTGAGATGAAACCCAGGTCTCCCACATTGTAGGTGGATTCTTTACCAGCTGAGCCACTAGAAAAGCCCAATCTAGCTCTGTACCCCCCCCCCACATTTTTCTCCAGACATCAACTCCTAGTCAGAAGACTTTCGGTCAGCACAGCTCCATCTCGGAAAAGCTGGATTTATTATTCCTTTCTCTGATCATAGAGAGCCCAACTTCTCTGTCTAGCATTATTTTATTTCCACTTAATTTATTTGACCTCTCTGAAACTTGTTTCCTCTGGGTGTTAGGTTTCCTGTGATCACACCTCAATCCCTTCCACGACAAAACCACTAAGAATTATCAGGTCAATAAATATATTTTGCTAGTTCTCTCATCCTTCATTTGAACACCTCAATGTAAAATCCCTTATGGATGGATTCATAACTCAAGTTCTCTGCTCCTACTAAGCTGAAGAAAGTTGCATAATAGTTACAACAGTACCTTTACAAGGGATAATCATGGTTGAGTCACGTCATTTCTTGTCAACCTGCTACTGAACATAATCTCTGCTGCTCATTCCTCTCAAAGTGAAAAGAAAGTGAAATTAGCTCAGTCATGTCTAACTCTTTGCACCCCATGAACTGTCAGGACTGTAGCCTGTCCATGGACATCTCCAGGCCAGAATACTGAAGTTGGTGGCTGTTTCCTTCTCCAGAAGGTATTCCCAACCCAGGGATCAAAGCCAGGTCTCCCACATTGCAGGCAGATTCTTTACCATCTGATCAACCAGGGAAGCCCCAGAATATTAGAGTGGATAGCCTATCCCTTCTCCATCAGATCTCCCTGACCCAGGAATCAAACTGGAGTCTCCTGCATTGCAGGTGGATTGTTTACCAGCTGAACTAACAGGAAAGCCCTCTCAAAGACCATCACAAACTTTTACTACACTACTGGAGGCATTTTAAAAACATATGTCACCAAAGACTGCTAGAAGGAATTTGAAGGTTATACTCTCTAGAAAGAACAGTAGAAAAGAAAGAAGCTGGAAGTAAGTTGTTTCCTAAAAATATATTTCACTTGGGAATTCCCTGATAGTCCAGTGGTTAGGACTCCAAGCAGTTACTGCCAAGGGCTTGGGTTAAATCTCTGGTGGGTGAACTAGGATCCCATAAGATGTGAAGCATGGCATAACATTTTTTTAAATTTTTTCATTGAAAATAATGTGTTCCACTTGGAACACTGATTGAATAAAAGCAGCAATACAGACCTGAGATAATGGTTTCCTGTTGGCACAGTTGATGCCCCCAATGAACACCATGTTGGGCATGATTGGCCATGGGTAGTCCATCACAAAGTCTCCTCTGAACAGCCACACAGATGCAGAGCCAAAAATCTCCCCCAGAGACACCTCTCTCTGAAGAAGCTCAGAGGCCATACGTGCATAAGGAGTGAAAGAAAAATGGCAAAGGTACTTCAGGCTCAGAGGGTAGAGCATGTTCTTGACCCTTTGGAAGAATGTCATGTGGTCTGAATGCCTTGTTAACAACTTAGGAACATAAGAGAAAGGGTTTGGGCACGCTGTGCCCTCAGCATCTAAGTCACAGGGAAGGAAACGCAAGAAAAACACAGCAGGAACAGACAGGTACTTAGCCAGCACTGCCCCACAGGGGTAAACAGGGTCTGTTAAGACCGCACCGAAGGAACTGGCATTCAGGTCTCTGATCAGGTCCTTGTTATACAAGAGTGCCTCACAAGACCTTTCAAAAGCCAAAGACAGATTTTTTGTAGCCGTCATAGTTTTCCAAAACAGTGTTAGAAAATTCACTCTTTCAAAAAACATATTAAAACTGCCCATCATGAAATAATCAAAATCATCCTGGGTGTATGGAATGGCATAGGTTTTCATGGTGAAAAAGTCCTCTGGCATGGAGCTCCAGCACAGCCTCCCACATGCTGAGCCAGTGGCTGCCCTCCATGGGGACCACCAGCACCTTCCCAGCCTCGGCCCATGGCCCGACGCACACACAGAGCAGGAGTCCAGCCAGCACCTGCCGCCGAAGCTGCAGTCTCAGGGCCATCTCCGCACAAGCCAGAAGAAACTGACTTTCTGATCAGGCTTTGCCTTCTATATTTGTTTCTTTTACCTTATGATCAAGTCACTTGAGCAAAATAGCATGTCATTGGAAGGCACTGAGCCCTCTGAACATTAATCATTACAAGATAAATCTATGCCCATGTTTCATCACCCCTGGTTTCACCCAAAGAAAGATCACTCCCCCTTATCTTGGAAAAACTCCTCTGACCTGCTGCTTCCTCTGGAGAGCATTCTAGTTCACTCTCTTGTTCTTCATCCAAGACCCAATGCTTGCGCATTCCCTTGATCACCTCCTATCTCTCTGCTAACCGTGTTCTCTGGGGCTGGACTGAATGCTGAGGAGTCACCTCTGCCCCAGTCCCCACCCAGAACCTCTGCTGCATGTGGCCTTCTCTGAGAACTCTTTAAACTCTCTCTCCCCATCATGGGTGAACTTAGAGTACCTCCAGGGAGATATTAATATATGACATTGCTACGACAGCTTTCTCTTAGTGGATAGGGGACACTCGCTGTCCATTTCTTCCTGTTCAACACTGAGACACCTCTTGCAATGTTCAAGGAAGAGTCTATTGGGACAGCTGTCAAACATCCAAATATCTGGAGGGATCCTTGAGGAAGAGAGCTGAAGAGTTGGTTAATTCTGTTTGCACTTCATGGAATTAGAATTGCTGTTATCTAAAGTGTCAGTAATTAGATTGGTTAGTTTCTGTGATTGTGGTTTCAGTCTGTCTGCCCACTGATGCCCTCTATCAGTGCCTACCATCTTACTGGGGCATCTCTTAACTTGGATGTGGGGTGTCTCTTCATGGCTACTCCAGCAAAGTCTAGCCGCTGCTTCTTACCTTGGAGGTGGGGGACATGGAGAATCTCCTCTCGAGATTATCTCCAATCTAATCACATGGACCACAGCCTTGTCTAACTCAATGAAAACTAAGCTATGCCATGTAAGGCCACCCAAGAATTGATGCTTTTGAACTGTGGTGTTGGAGAAGACTCTTGAGAGTCCCTTGGATGGCAAGGAGATCCAACCAGTCCATCCTAAAGGAGATCAGTCCTGGGTATTCTTTGGTAGGACTGATGCTGAAGCTGAAACTCCAATAGTTTGGCCACCTGATGCAAAGAGCTAACTCATTGGAAAAGACTCTGATGCTGGGAAAGTTTGAAGGCAGGATGAGAAGGGGATGACAGAAGATGAGATGGTTGGATGGCATCACCAACTCGATGGACATGGGTTTGGGTGGACTCCAGGAATCGGTGATGGACAGGGAGGCCTGGTGTGCTGCAGTTCATGGGGCTGCAAAGATTCAGACACGACTGAGTGACTAAACTGAACTGAACTGAACATGCCAGGTTCCTATGCAATATGGCTCTTTACAGCATTGGACTTTGCTTCTATCTCAGGGCCCATCTACAACTGGGTGCTGTTTTTGCTTTGGCTTCATCTCTTTATTCTTTCTGGAGTTATTTTTCCACTGATCTCCAGTAGCATATTGGGTGCCTACTGACCTGTGGAGTTCATCTTTCAGTGTCTTATCATTTTGCCTTTTCATACTGTTCATGGAGTTCTCAAGGCAAGAATACTGAAGTGGTTTGCATTCCCTTCTCCAGTGGACCATATTTTGTCAGAACTTTCCACCAAGACCTGGGCTGGAGGAAGCATAGGTATGCAGATGACACCACCCTTATGGCAGAAAGTGAAGAACTAAAGAGCCTCTTGATGAAAGTGAAAGAGGAGAGTGAAAAAGTTGGCTTTAAAGCTCAACATTCAGAAAACTAAGATCATGGCATCTGGCCCCATCACTTCATGGCAAATGGATGGGAAAACAGTGGAAACAGTGAGTGACTTTATTTTTCTGGGCTCCAAAATCACTGCAGAAGGTGACTGCAGCCATGAAATTAAAAGACACTTACTCCTAGGAAGAAAAGTTATGACCAACCTAGACAGCATTTTAAAAAGCAGACACATTACTTTGTCAACTAAGGTCCATCTAGTCAAGGCTATGGTTTTTCCAGTGGTCATGTACTGATGTGAGAGTTGGACTATAAAGAAAGCTGAGCACAGAAGAATTGATGCTTTTGAACTCTGGTGTTGGAGAAGACGCTTGAGAATCTGCAAGGAGATCCAACCAGTCCAGCCTAAAGGAGATCAGTCCTGGGTGTTCATTGGAAGGACTGATGTTGAAGCTGAAACTCCAATACTTCAGCCACCTGATAAGAACTGACTCACTAAGAACTCAGTGACCCCTATTAATTGTCCGGGTCTTAACTGCATGTCATAAAGGTTACAGGACAACTTTCTGGCTTCTCTCACTGTGATCAGCTGCTCCATGTTTGGCACTCAACCTACATGGATACTATGAACCAAGTTAGGGTACACAGTGCACTTACGGGATTGGCAAGGGGTGTGGTGTTTTCTCTACTACAGTTAGAAATATACATCTAGACTAGAATAAAATAACTGAAGGTGCATACAGCCTTATGCATAGGGAGATTTAACACTCTGACATTCTTGATTTTGCCCCCAAATTAAGCTATAGATGTAATGGCAGATCGAGCAAAGAGCAAAATGTCACCAGGATTTGTATTATGAACAAAAAATATATATATTTTTTAATTCACCTAAAAGCATTTCTCTGGTAGCTCCGATGGTAAAGAATCTACCTGCAATGCAGAGACCCAGGTTCCCAGGGTCAGGAAGATCCCCTGGAGAAGGGAATGGCTACCCACTCCAGTATTCTTGCTTGGGAAATCCCATGGACAGAGAAGTCTGGTGGGCTACAGTCCTTTGAGTAGACACAACTTAGACACAACTTAGCTCTAAACAACAAGAACAAAAAGCATTTCTGGCTTCTGATAGGAGTAGCTCCTATCATATCAATACTCCCACACATACTTGCCACACAACTTTTAAATAAATTTTTCAAATTAAAAGAGATAGACTTCACATATATGGTCAAGTTATTTTTGGCAAGGGTGCAAAGAATATTCAAAAGGGACAGTCCTTTCAGAAAACGGTGCTGGGAGAACTGAATGTCCAAATGTAAACAATGAATTTGGACTTACAAATGCCATATAAAAGTTCAACTCAAAATGGATCAAAGACATAAATCTAAGACCTAAATCTATAAACCTCTTTGAAGAAGACATAGGACAAAACTTCAGAACATTGCATTTCATGAAGATTTCTTGAAAATTACACAAAAGCATAGTTAATGAAAAGTTAACAAATTAGACCTCATGAAAAGAATTTTAATGTGTGCATCCAAAGATATTCCCAACAGAGTAAAAAGGCAAACCACAGAATGGAAGAAAGTATTTATGTTTGATCCCTGGGTTGGGAAGATCCCTTGGAGAAGGAAAAAGCTACCCACTCCAGTATTCTGGCCTGGAGAATTCCATGGACTATACAGTCTATGGGGTCGCAAAGAGTCGGACATGAAATATATCTGATAAGGGATTAATATCTGAACATACAGAGAACTCCTATCACTCAATAACAGAAGACTTGACTCAAAAATAGACAGAGGACTTAGACATTGGTCATATGTGCACAGGACCAATGAGCAATGAAAGATGCTCAACAGCATTAATCATTAGCGAAATGAAAATCAAAACCTCAACAAGATGTCGGGTCATACCCATTAGGCTAGCTATAATAAAAATAAAAGAAAGAAGAAAGATAACAAGCCTTGGAGAGGATGTGAAGAAACTGAACCCCTCATGTTCTGTTGCTAAAAATATAAAATAGTGTAGTAGCGGTGGAAAACAGGATGAAAGTTCCTCAAAAAATTGAAAAAAAAGAAAAAAAACAGATGATCCAACCATTGCACTTGTGGGTATATACCCAAAAGAATTGAAAGCAGAATCTCAAAGACATATTTGTACACCCGTGTTCATAGCAGCATTATTCACAATATCCAGAAGATGAAAGCAATCCATGTTCACTATACAAGGGATTATTATTCAGTCTTAAAATGAAAGGAAATTTGAACAACATATACACAACATGAATAAACCCAGAAGCCAGCCTGCTAAGTGAAATACTAAGTATCAAAAATAAAAATAGTGTATGATTCCACTAGTATGAGGAACCTAGAGTACTCAAATTCATAGAGACAGAAGGTAAAACGGTGATTCCCAAGAACTACAGAGTGAGGGAAATTGGGAGATATTTAAGGCATACAGTTTCAATTGTTCACAATGAAGCATTCTGGAGACTGGCTGCACAGTACTGTGAGTATAATTAACACTATTAAACTGTACACATACATGGTCAAGATAGTAAATCATGCTGGGGTATTGCACCACAATTAAACATTTTGGACAGGCAAACTTTATGAATAAAACACAACAGTCGAAACTTTGTGTGCCAATCTAGTAGCCATATTTTTAAAGTAAAAACTATTAAAAATTCTAAATGTAAATTGAAAAATTCAGTCAAATTAAGAAATATTTTAAGACATCATTTTCAGATTTAGGGATGTTGGGTTTTTTAACAAAAAATGAAAATATGCGTCTTTTGGTTTATCTATGTAACGTTTACAAATGTTGATCATGTGCTATTATTGTAGCCACTAGCTACATGTGACTATTGAGCACTTGAAATATGTAGAGTATAAATTGATATGTCTGTAAGTTAAACTATACACCAGATTCTGAAGACTTAGTATGAAATTTTAAAATGTGAAGTATCTCATTAATTAATTTACACTGAGAAAAGTGGCCAAGATATTGGACTGGGGAGACTTTGAGATCACTTCCTCCCTCAGGCACACCAATATTACAATTTACAGATTAAACATTGATGAGAAAGACCTGAAGACTAGCTGAAGAATCTTTCACAACTAAATGTGTAAAGATGGAATGACAACAGGATGTGTAAGAGAGGTGGAGACATGGTATAATCAAGACCCATATCTCTGGGCAAACGGTCCACAAATATGGGATAATTACAACTGCAGACCTTCTCCCTAAGAAGTGAGGGATATGGCCCCACATTGGGGTCCCAGCATGGGGGTCCAGAACCAGGAAGAGGAGCTTCCAGAATGTTGGGTTGGGAAGGTCAGCAGGGCTTCCTTTTAGGAGAGCCAGGAGCCATAGGGCATACAGACTCCACTCTCAAATTTATGCATGCTTATTACTTTAGTCATGTCCAACTCTCTGCAACCGCATGGACCACGGCCAGCCAGGCTCCTCTGTCCATGGACTCTCCAGGCAAGAACACTGGAGTGTGTTGCCATTTCCTTCTCCACCACTCTCAAAGGGTGCACACAAAATCTCACACACTTTAGGATGTAGGGAAAAAGTAATCTGAAAGGAACCTGGGTCAGACCCACTTGCTGATACTGAAGAACCTTCCAGAAAGGCAAAAGACAAACAGAGATCATCCTGGGATATAGATATGAGCAGCAGCAATTCTGGAGAGCTTCGCTCTTCCACAATGATACTGTGCCAGCGAGTGCTGCTTGGACCATCCCTCTACGTTATTAACACTGGAACACAGCTTCATCCATCAGTTAGTCAGCATTAGTACTAGGATACTCCAGGTCAAGTAGCAGGTTGAGTGGAGACACAGAGTCATCCACTAGTAGGGCAGCTGCATTAACCCTCTGAGAACAGGCCACCTGGGACCTGGCCCCATCCACCAGAAGGCCCAGGGACCAGGCCCTGTGCACCACAGTGCCAAGGAGCTGGACTTACCCACCAGTGCACCAGCACGAGCCCAGGACACCGCTGGACCTCACCCCACCCTCCAGCAGACTGACACCAGCTCCAGGAAACTTGGGCTCTACAGACAGGGACTCCAGGACCCAGATTAACCTACTAGTGGGCCACCATTAGATATATATCTATATATCTGGCCCCAACATGGGAGCACTTAAATACAGATAGCAAGTATTAGCAGACGTAAAAAGACAAGGTGACAGTAGCAACAATATTAGGGTGATTTAAAATCCCACATGCATCAATGGACACAGCATTCAGACAGAAAACCAATATGGAAACACTGGTCCTAAACAACACATTAGACCAGCTAGGCTTAATAGATACACACAAAACATTCCATCCAAAAGCAGCAAAATACACAGTCTTTTCAAGTATACATGGTATATCTGTTGATAAATCACACAAATCAAGTGTTACTAAACTTAAGAATACTGAAATCATATCAAACATCTTTTCCAACCATGATGTTATGAAACGAAAACTGAACTACCAAAAAAAGCTGCAAAAACACATGGAGGCAAAACAATGTGTTACAGTCAATGGGGTCATTGAAGAAATTAAACAAATACCTCAAGACAAATAAAAATGAAGACATGAACGTCCAAAATCTATGGGAAACACTAAAAGTAGTTCCAAAAGGAACATTTTTAGCCATATAAGCATAGCTCATGAAATAAGAAAAATCTGAAATAACCTAAACTTACACCCAAAGTAACTAAAAAGAATACCCAAAATCCAGAAGTAATATAAAGAAAAAAATCACAAAGCTTAAGCCAGAAATTTAAAAGATCAATGAAACAAAGAACTGATTCTTTGAAAAAAATAAAGTTGATAAACTTTCAGTCAGAGTCATCAAGAAGAAAGGAAGTCCAGGTAAATAAAAGCCAAAATGAGAAAGATGAAGTCCCAATAAAACACAAAACATATAAAGGATCATAAGAGATTACTGTGAAAAGTTATATGCCAATAAAATGAATAATTAGAAGACATGGACAGATTCTTAGAAAAGGACTACATCCCAAGACTGAACCAGGAAGAAATAGAAAATATTAACAAACCAATTACCAGTAATGAAATTGAATCAGCAATAAAAAGATCTCCCATAATTGAAGATAAAAGCTATGAGACCTAAAGTCATGGAAGTTAATAAAATTAAGTACATGAGACACAAGTCAGCAAAAAAAAAAAAAAAAAAAAAAAACAGTTAACTCAGTGGATTAAGAAACAAATCCTGCCCCCAAGAGTCCTATTTCAATTAAACCCAAATATCCAGAGTTAACATGAGAAAACTGTGAAACTGTGAGGAAAGTCGTAGTTCGCATCATGGAAACTTGGGGTGGAGTGGTCAGGGCTGGGGCAGATTTGGTGATGTGGTCAAATCTTTCCACTTTGAGACTCAGTCCTCAGCATCACTGCCCCCACCTTCACTCCATTCATAGGCTCAGTTTACCTCCTTCCAGCCCCACCACTATATTTGATGACCTCAGTGTCCCACCTTGAAGACCTACATGACACAATCCAACCCCGTACATCACCACATTTTACTCCAGACACTAGAAGACTTCTGGTCAGCACAGCTCCATCTCTGAGAAGTTGGGCTCAATTATTCCTTTCTCTGATCACGGAGACTCCAACTTCTCTCTCCGGTATTATCTCACTTCCACTTACTCTTCAGTTCAGTCACTCAATTGTGTCCGACTCTTTGAGACCCCATGAATCGCAGCATGCCAGGCCTCCCTGTCCATCACCAACTCCCGGAGTTCACTCATGCTCATGTCCATCGAGTCAGTGATGCCATCCAGCCATCTCATCCTCTGTCATCCCCCTCTCCTCTTGCCCCCAATCCCTCCCAGCATCAGTGTCTTTTCCAATGAGTCAACTCTTCGCATGAGGTGGCCAAAGTACTGGAGTTTCAGCTTTACCATCATTTCTTCCAAAGAAATCCCAGGGCTGATCTCCTTCAGAAAGGACTGGTTGGATCTGCTTGCAGTCCAAGGGACTCTCAAGAGTCTTCTCCAACACCACAGTTCAAAAGCATCAATTCTTTGGCGCTCAGCCTTCTTCACAGTCCAACTCTCACATCCATACTCTACCTCTCTGAAATTTCAGATTCCTTTTGGTGTTTAGGTCTCCTGCAACCACAATCCTTTCCAAGACAAAACCACTATCAGTTC
The DNA here is from genome assembly GCA_006408675.1 of Madoqua kirkii. Lineage (NCBI taxonomy): Eukaryota > Metazoa > Chordata > Mammalia > Artiodactyla > Bovidae > Madoqua > Madoqua kirkii. The sequence goes on from SJYC01140804.1 coordinate 10,749, forward strand.
AACAAATGCCATCTGCTATTCTTTCCTCCTTCTACGGATCACCCTTAGGCAAAAAACTGATGGATGGATTCTCAGCTCAACAAACATGCTCCTACTCAGCTGGAGAAAATCAGACAATGGTTACAACAGTGCCTTCACAAAAGGGCAGTCACAGTTGAATAACAAACATGATCACTTATCAGTCCTATTGCAGACCTCATCCCTGACTGTCACTCCTCTCAAAGACCATCATGACCTTTACTACACTACTGCAGGCACTTTAATGATCCACCGCAACAAGCTGTTAGAAGGAAAATGCGAGGTAGGAACTTCTAGAAAGATCAATATATATTAAGCACCTGGAAGTAAGACATTTATAAAAAGTATGTTTCACTTGGGAACTCCCAGCAGCATGCCCTCAAAATCTAAGTCACACAGAGGGAACACAATAAATAAATAAATACAGCAGAAATCAACAGGTACTTAGCCAGCCCCTGTGGGGAAGACAGCTAATCAACCAGGATGGCACGTTCAGGAAGGACTGATGCTGAAGCTGAAACTCCAATACTTTGGCCACCAGATGCAAAGAGGTGATTCACTGGAAAAAACCCTGATGCTGGGAAAGATTGAGGGCAGGAGGAGAAGGGGATGACAGAGCATGAAATGGCTGGATGGCATCACAAACCTGATGGACACGAGTTTGAGTAAGCTCCGGGAGTTGGTGATGGACAGGAAGGCCTGGCCTGCTGCAGTCCGTGGAGTCGCAAAGAGTCGGAAACGACTGAGTGAACTGAGCTGAACAGCTGAGCGCGTTGTCTAGCACTGCTCAAGCGCCTCAGGAGGTACTTGCCTGGTCCCGGGCTACTTTGTGCGGTGTGCCTGAGTGAGCTCCACCTAAAGAGCTGCGGCATCACTACTACCTCACGGCTGTGTCCGTAGGGTCAGCCACGAGAGGACAGAATATAGCGTCTCTGCTGCTACGGCTGCTGTGCCAGCCAGGAGAGAAGAAATGCGTCTGCAGTTTCCACGGCTCCTTGAGTCTTATTCCAGCCTTTTAGCTGGCACCTTGCCTACCACGGGTTCAACAAACACTGTGCAAGTGGGATTCAGTGGAACAGTTGTTGCTGTGAACTGGATTGGCAAGACAGCTCCGCGCGGTACATAGGGTCCCTTAAAACTGCATCAAAGGGACTGGCATTCGCGTGCCTGATCAAGTCCCTGGAATACAACAATCCCTCAAAAGACCTTACAGAGAGCAAACAAACAGTCATTACAGACACCATAGCTCCCAGAAACAGTGCTAGCAAACATCCTCTTCCAAAAAGCAGATGAATATGACCTCTCATGAGAGAATCATATTCTTCCTGTGTGTCAGGAATCGCATAGATTTTCGAGGTGAAAAAGCGCTCTGCCTGGGTGTGTATATTCACCTGCAGAGGAACAGCCACTGCTCGGTGGCCTTGGGCCTGGAGCTCTTTAATGGCCTCCCTGCACACTAAGTGAGTGGCTGCCCTGCATGGGGACCATCAGCATATTCTCAGACTCGGCCCATCGCCCGATACTCAGGCAGAGCAGGAGTCCAGCCAGCACCTGCCACGGAAGCCGCAGTCCCAGGGCCATCTCCACACAAACCAGAAGCTCCCAGTATCTCTGGCCGAGCTGTGCCACCCATATTTGTTCCCTTTATCTTATCATCAAGTCACTTAAGCAAAGTGGCATGGCATTGGAGGGCAGTTTGCCATCCATACATTAATCATTACAGGATAAGTCCATGCCTGGGTTTCATCACCTCCAATTTCACCCTAGGAAAGTCCCTTCCTCCCTTATCTTGGAAAATCTCCTCTGACTCTGCTGCTCCTGGTAGGGAACATTCTAGGAACTGAAATGTTTGTCATCCAGTTCCCAAAGCAAGGCTGCGTGGGCACATTCCCTTTGATCAACTTCTGCCTCCCTGCTCATCACGCTCTACAGGCCTGGACTGAACTCTCAGAAGTCACCACTGTCCCAGTCCCCCCACCCAGAACCTCTGGTGCAGGTGACCTTATCTGAGAACTCTTTAAACTCTTTCTCCTGATTGATGGGTGAACAAGGAGCACGTCATTGTTCACTTCCAGGGAAAGATATAACATCGCTGAGACAGCTTTCTCTCAGCAGGAGGGAACCTGGTTGTCTTTTTGTTCCTCTTCCACACTGAGATACCCCTTCCACTGTTCAGGGGGAGAGTCTGTTGGAGGAGCTGTCATCTATGGAAATATCTGATGATATTCCTGATGAAAACAACAAAGTGATGTTGGAAACATCTGTATTAACTTCCTGGAATAAGAGTCGCTGTTATCTAAAGCATCAGTGGGCAAGGCGACACTTAGCAATGACACAGTGGGGTCAGAGAGCACCAGTCCTGAAGATCTGCACACCCTGGACAGCAGGGAGCTGTCCCCTTGCCCCCAATCAGTCTCTCTGAATCCTCCTCTGATGCTGAGGGCGTCAGTCTTCTGCTACTCGGTTTAGGGACTGGGGGACTAGGATTAACCTCTAATCTGGGCTTTTATTATATCTTATAGTTTATATTCAGATTTTTCTCCAAGGTCAGTTACAGTGTTGAATCCTTATAAGGATAGATTCCTCCAAAACAGAGGGGCTCCTGAAATTGTGGGACCCTTCTGAGATGCACCTTGGACCCATGAGGTGTTCCTGCTACAGAGACTGATGCTCTCTGTGTCCCATCTGCCCTGGGGACGATGTGGGAGGACTTCTTGGGCTGCCCATTCCCAGACCAGCAAAAATGTGATCAGCTGCCCCGTGCTTGCCATTCAAAGTAACACATATACTAAGCCAACTAAGGCTACACAGTGCACTTGGGGGATTGGAAACTAATGGTATTTTCTCTGGTTCGGTTAGAGCTTTAAATCTACACTAGAACAAAATAAATGGAGAGGCATACAACATCATGCCTGGGAAGAATGAACACTCTAACTCTTGATTTTGCACCAAATTAAGGTATAGATAAAATGAAAAGCCAAGTCAAATCTCATTGAGATTCATAATATGACCCCAAAAATTCACCTAGAAGCATTTCTGGTTTCTGATAGCAGTGACTCTTATCAGATCAATGCTCTCAAACAACTTTTAAATACATTTTTCAAGGAAAAGAGATAGACTTCACATATATGGTCAGTTATTTGGGGCAAGGCTGCACAATATTTAATAGGAACTGTCTTTTCAACAAATGGTGCTGGGAAAACTGGGTGTCCGAATGTAAGCAATGAAATTGGACTGTTGCTAATACCATATATTATTTTATATTTGTTTAATTGCTAATTCGTGTCAGACTCTTTTGAAACCCCACCAGCTCTTCTGTCCATGGAATTTCCTAGGGAAGAATACTAGAATGGGTTGCCATTTCCTTCTCCAGGGATCTTCCTGACCCAGAGATTGAACCCGTGTCTGCTGCATTGACAAGCATATCCTTTACCACTGAGCTACCAGGGAAGTCCAATGCCGTATAAAAATTCAACTTAAAATCAAAGGCCTAAATGTAAGACCAAAGCTATAAAACTCTTCAAACTAGACATATGAGAAAACAATGCAACATTTGGCAAAGATTTCTTGAAGTTACACCAATGAATAGTTAATAAAATATTAAAAATTGGACTTCATGAAAAAATTTTAAATGTGTGCTTCAAATGATATTAACAACAGAGTAAAAGCACAGAGTTGCTAGAATAAATTCAAACTTAAGATACAGATATATACGTATTTATGTATGAACTTCTTGTGTTAGTTGCTCAGTCATGTCTGACTCTTTGCGACCCCACGGACGGTAGCCCACCAGGCTCCTCTGTCCAGGGTATTCTCCAGGCAAGAATCCTGGAGTGGGTTGCCATTCCCTTTCACAGGGGATCTTTCCAACCCAGGGATCTAATCCCAGTCTCCCGCATTGCAGGCAGATTCTTTACTATCTGAGCCACAAGAGAGGCCAAAACCAAAAAGGCACACCACAGAGTGGAAAAAATATTTACAAATATATGTGATACAGGATTAACATCCAGAATATATAGAGAGCTCATGAAATTCATCAAAAAGACCTGATTCAAAATAGATAAACAACTTAGACATTTCTTGAAAGAATATGTGCAAATAACCAATAAGCATTGAAAAGATGCTTCACATAATCATTAGGGAAATGCAAATCAAAGCTACAATGAGATGTCTCCTCACACCATTAGGATGGCAATCATAAAAAAAAAAAAAACCTAGACAGAAAACAAGGCTTGGGAAAAAATGTGGAAAAATTGGAACCCTTGTGTACTATTGATGGGAATGTAAATTGTTGTAGCCACTGTCAAAATAGAATGGCAGCTCCTAAAAACTTAAATACCAGATGATTCAGCCATTCCACTTCTTAGTACATGTACAAAAGAATTGAAAACAGAGTCTTGAAGAGGTATTTGTACATCCATGTTCAGCAGCATTATCCCCAATGGCCTAAAGGTGAAAGCCAACCATGTTCACTGGATGACAGACAGATAAGCAAACTGTGCCCATTTATACAATGAAATATATTTCAGCCTTAAAAAGGAAAGAAATTCTAACAACATATACGACAACATGAATGAATCCAGAGAACATGGTTTCAAGTGAAAATGCCAATATCAAAAAGACAAATACTGTATAAATCCGCCTATATTAGATATCTAGAGTACTCAAATTCATAGACACAGAAAGTAAAATGGTGGTTTCCAGGGGCTATGAAGTGGGAGAAATGGAGAGATGTCATTTAAGAGATAGGGAGTTTCACTTTTTCAAGACGAAGAGTTATGGACATTGGTTGCACAACAATATGACTGTGATTAACACTACTAAACTGTACATGTAAATATGGTTAAGATGGGAAATCTTATGTTAGGGATGTTTTACCACAATTAAGCATTAAAAAGAAAATTTTATGAAGAAAACACAGCAGTCATAAACTTGTGTGCAATAATCTAAAAGCTATATAGCTAAAGAAAAACTTGTAAAATTTCCAAATGTAATTTGAGAAAAATTCAGTTAAATCGGGGAATATTTTTAGGTATTATTTTCTGAATTGGGCACATTGAGCTTTTCTTAATAGAAAAATTTAAAACATACATCTTTAGGTTTACATGTGGAATGTTTACAAACATTGGTCATATGCTGACTCACATAGTAGCCACTGACTACACATGAGTACTGAGTACTTGAAATGTGTAGAGTCCAAACTGCTACATACTATATGTATAAAGACATATACATGTCTGGAGGACTTAGTATGACATTTTTAATCCTGAAGTATCTCATTAATAATTTTATATTGAGGAAACTGGAACAGATGTTGGACTGGGAAGACCTTGGGCTCACTTCCTCTAACGGGCTCATCAATATTACAACTTACAGAACAAATACTGATGTGAAACACCAAAGACTAGCTGAAAAGATCTTCCACAACTAAGTGTATAAAGAAAGAACCACAAGAAGATTTGTAGAGACTCTGGTTTGATTCCTGGGTTTGGAAGATCCACTGGAGAAGGGATTGGCTACCCACACCAGTATTCTTGGGCTTCCATGGTGGCTCAGCTGGTAAACAATCTGCCTGCAATGCAGGACACCTGGATTTGATTCCTGGGTTGGGAAGATCCCCTGAAGAAGGGAAAGGCTACCCACTCTGTATTCTGGCCTGGAGAATTCCATAGACGGTATACTCCATGGGGTAGCAAAGAGTTGGACACAACTGAAAGACTTTCACTTAGATGGGGAAACAGTGGCTGACTTTATTTTTCTGGGCTCCAAAATCACTGCAGATGGTGACTGCAGCCATGAAATTAAAAGATGCTTACTCCTTGGAAGGAAAGTTATGAACAACCTAGACAGCATATTCAAAAGCAGAGACATTACTTTGCCAAAAATGGTCCATCTAGTCGAGGCTGTGGTCTTTCCAGTAGCCATGTATGGTTGTGAGAGTTGGACTATAAAGAAAGCTGAGCACTGAAGAATTGATGCTTTTTAACTGTGGTGTTGGAGAAGACTCTTGAGAGTCCCTTGGACTGCAAGGAGATCCAACCAGTCCATCCTAAAGGAGATTAGTCCTGGGTGTTCATTGGAAGGACTGATATTGAAGCTGAAACTCCAATACTTTGGCCACTTGATGAGAAGAGCTGATTCACTGAAAAAGACCCTGATGCTGGACAAGATTGAGGGCAGGAGGAGAAGGGGACAATGGAGGATGAGATGGCTGGATGACATCACCGACTCAATGGACACAAGTTTGAGTAAACTCTGGAGGTTGGTGCTAGACAGGGAGGCCTGGCGTGCTGCAGTCCCTGGTGTCACAAAGAGTCAGACACAACTAAGCACCTGAACTGAACTGAAGACATGGTATAATCAAGACCCACACCCCAGGGTGAATGATCCATAAATGGGAGTTAATTAGTATTGCAGAAGTTCTCCCTCAGGAGTGAAGGATATGAGCCCACATTGGGCTTCCTAGCCTGGGGGTCTTGAAATGGGAAGAAGGGCTTCCAGAATGTTTGGCTTGGAAGGCCAGTGGGGCTTACGTTCAGGAGAGCCAGAGACTGTAATATATAGAGACTCCACTCTCATAGCATGCACACAAAATCTCACATACTCTAGGGACCAGGGAAGAAGCAGCAATCAGAAAGGATCCTGGTCAGACCCACCTGCTGAACTTAAACAGCCTCCCAGAGAGGCAAGAGACAGAGATCATTCTGAGGTACAAATATGGGCACCAACTGTTTGGGGGGAGCTCAGTTCTAACAGTGACACTGTGCTGGCTACTGCCATTTTGAAATCATTAGTATCAGGACCCAGCCCCACCCATCACCCTGTCAACACCAGTACAAGGATGCCTCATGTAAAAGGTCTGGTGAGTGGAAGCGCAGACCCATCCACTAGTGACCAGCTACCTTAGAATCCCCTGAGGTCTCAGCCACCTGGGACCAAGAATTGCCTACCTGCGCCTCACCTACCCTCCAGCAGTGCCGAGAGCCAACGTGAGGAACTCCGCCCATGGCAAAGGTCATGAGGAAGGAGGCTTTGGCATATGCAAAGGCAGGATCGAGCCTCAGGAAACACCCTGTTCCCGAGCATCTACCCCCAAAACCAGAGTCTGCCTACTTTATTGCTTTATGCTCTCACCTACCCCTCTGACTTTATGGGGGGCCATCCCCCACGACCTCTCTCAGAGAAGGAGTTAACCTACAGCTGCAGTTAATAAAAATTCCTGGATGTAACAAGGGTGTCTCAGGTCAAACCTCTCTGCTGGCAGACTAGCTTGTGTGACAGGATTATCCACACTCTTGCTACTATGTACATGATTGTTTACAACCTGTCAACCATAAACAGCACAGAGAGTTTGGAGTATTTTGAAAGTCTTAGTTAGCATTTGGTTTTTTTAAAGATAAAAATCATGTTGGTGAAGGGTTTTTCATTTATTGGGCCAATGTTTGCTGCTAAATCTCCATATTCCCTGCCCTTATAATGAATATAACTAACATATAGGAGAAATAAGTATTAACCTTTAAGATTAATCATGTTAAGCCTTAGGCTAAGTAAATTCCTTTCTTAATTGTAACCCACTACACCCTCACCCTATCAGAATGCAACTTTATCTGGTACCTTCGGAGGGTGGTGCCTGGTTTAAGAAAAATTACCCCTGGAAAATAAGTTTCTGCTTGACTGACCGTTATCAGAAAGAAAGGATCATAAAATGGTAGCAGGCCCCCTGGCCAGAAGATGATGTAAAACCCCTAAAGACCTTTTTGTATACATTTACATGAAGCACTTGTTTTTGATAAAGGTCTGCTGACCCCACGTGACTCTGTATTCATCCCTATGTATAACAAAAAGTATATAAGCAAACCTGAAAAATAAAGAAAATGGACCAGTTCCTGGAAAGACTGGTTCCCCCCGTGTGGTCTTTTTCTCATTCTCTTTTTTTCTGGCTGAATTCCCATCTGGAACATGAAGGCTTGCCATGTCTACTTACTTGCCCTGGCTTCTAAGACCCACGTGAGAGGGAGCCCAAGGCGGGCCACCTTCCACTATTCAAGTGGGCACCAGTGGCCTACGTAGATGGTGCAAATTCCTTGTCTTGGAGTTTTATTGGTTTTCCACATAAACCAAGTTATTCAGCATCTTTTTCTCCTCTAGTATTTTCCTACTACACTGTTTCTTTCTAATCTCCCTCCATATCATTAATTAAGCAATTAATTCCTAGGATGCTGACTCCATCCCCTCTTCAAATTACCCTGGATCCACCGGGGCTGGACCCCAGCATAGCAGGATGACACAAGCTCTGGGATTGGTGTTGACAGGATGAAGCAAAATTGGCACTTTTCACAGATTACACAATACTCACTACACATAGAAAATCCTAAAATCACCGCCAAATACTACTAGAACTCATCAGTGAATTCAGTAATATTAAGGCATACAAAATTATTATACAGAAATCTACTGCATTTCTATACACTGAGTATGAGCTATCAGGAAAAGAAATTATTAATAATATTACCATTCTATTTTCAATCATATCAAAAAGAATGTAACACCTAGGAATAAATCTAAGAAGGTTAAAGACCTATACTCCAGGAGCTATAAGACACTGATGAAAGAAGCTGAAGATGACACAAACAAATAGAAAGATACGCTGTGGATACATGGATTGAAAGAATTAACATTATTAAAATGACCATACTACACAAGGCAAGCTACAGTTTCAACACAGTATCTCTTGAAACACCAATCGCATTTTTCAAAGAATAAGAAAAAATAATTCTAAAATGTTTACGGAAGCATAAAAGACTGAGTAACCAAAAAAATCTTGACAAAAAAGAACAGAACTGGAGCAGCAACATGGATGGGGCTTAGAGATTATCATACTAAGTGAAAGATTCAAATATAAACACATTTCATGTTGTATCAGTTATATGTGGAATCTATAAAAAGATACAAATAAACATATTTTTCAAGAGAAACGGACTCACAGACATAGAAAAGAAATTTTTGGTTACCAAAAGGGAAAAAGAGGGGAAGAGTTAAATTAGGAGCTTGGGATTAACAGCTACACATCACTATTCATAAAAGAGACAAATAGCAAATTCCTACAATAGCACAGGGAGCTATACTCAATACCTTGCAATAATCTGTAATGAAAAGGATTATATATCTGAATAACTTTTCTGTATGACTGAAACTGGCATAACATTGTAAATTAACTACGTTTCAGTTCTTTAAGAACAAGTGAAACTGAAGGAATCACAGTTCCTGGTTGAAAACTATGCCACAAAACTACAGTGATCAAAGCAGTGAGGTACTGACACAGAAACAGACACATATGTCAGTGGAACCGAATATAGAGCAGAAATAACTTCACATCTATATTGCAGCTGGTCTACAACAAAGGTGGTAATATACAATGGGGGGAAGATAGCCTCTTCAGTACATGGTACTGGGAAAACTGGGCAGCTACATGCAACAGAATCAAACTGGATTGCTCTCTCACACTATGAACAAAAATAAATTCAAAGTAGATTAAAGACCTAAAGCCATAAAACTTCGGGGAAAAGACATAAGACAGTAACCTCTTTAAGTTTTTTAATATTACTATTAATAATATTACTATTACATTTGGGGGGAGATATGATTCCTCAGACTGGAGAGACAAAAGTAAAATAAACAAATGGGACTTCATCAAACTGAAATCTTTTGAACAGCAAAGAAAATTACAAACAAAAGGGAAAGGTGACTTTTGGAATGGAGGAAGACATTTGAAAATAATATATCTGATAATAAGTTAGTATCCAAAAGACACAAAGAAATCATACAAGTCAAAACAAAACAAAACCAAAAAAACATGATTAAAAATGGACTGAGACTTAAAGAGACATTTTTCCAGAGAAGACATACAAATGGCCAATAGGCATGTGCAAAGATGCTCAGCATCACTAATCATCAGAGAAATGCAAATCAAACACCAATGAACTATCACCTCACACCTGTCAGAATGGCTATTATCAAAAAGACAATAAATAACAAAGGTTTGCGAGGATGTAGAGAAAGGGAAACTCTAGAGCACTGTTGTGGGCTATGTAAATTGTTGCAGTCACTATAGAAAGAGTATGGAGTTTCCAGAAAGTTAAAAATAAAACTGTCATATCATCCAGCAACTCCACTCCTGGGTATTTATCCAAAAAAATACCCCCAAAAACATTAATTAGAAAACATATATACACTCCTACATTCATTGCAGCCTTGTTTACTATAGTCGAGAATATTGGCTACTGATTATTGCTCAGCCATAAGAAAGAAAGGAATCTTGTCATTTGTGACAACATAAATGGACCCAGAGGGTATCATGCTTAGTGAAATAGGTCAGGGAAAGACAAACACTGCATGATTTCACCTATATATGAAAAATAAAAGGCAAAGCAAATGAACAGAAACAGACTCATAGAGAACAAACAGGTAGTTGACAAAAAGCAGGAGAGTGAGGGAAGGAGAGAGAAGGCTGAGGGGGATTAAGATCCAAACTTTCGGCTGCAAAATAAATGTCACAGGTATGAAAGGAGTGTGAGAAATACAGTCAATAGTTTGTAATACATTTCTATGATGACTATCATAGCTGGATTTATTGTGGTGATTATTTTGAAGTGTATCAAAGTACTGAAACACTAAGTTGCATAACAGGAGCAAACGCAGTGCTGCAGGCCAGCCATACTACAAAAGCAAGCACGCAAGCACATAGAAGGAGAAATCAGATTTGTGGCTACCAGCGGCAGGAGACGTGGGGAGGGGGATTGCGTGAAGACAGTCTACGGGCACAAACGTGGAGCTATACGAGAAATAAACACTAGGGATGTAATTAACAACATTCAGTATCAGTTCAGTCGCTCAGTCATGTCCAACTATTTGCAACTCCATGAACCACAGCATGCCAGGCCTCCTTACTCATCACCAACTCCCGGAGCCTACCCAAGCCCATGTCCATTGAGTCAGTGATGCCATTCAACCATCTCATCCTCTGTCGTCCCCTTCTCCTCCTGCCCTCAATCTTTCCCAGCATCAGAGTCTTTTCCAATGAGTCAGCTCCAGGCATCAGGTGGCCAAAGTATTAGAGTTTCAGCTTCAACATCAGTCCTTCCAATGAACACCCAGGGCTGCTCTCCTTTAGAATGAACTGGTTGGATCTCCTTGCAGGCCAAGGGACTCTCAAGAGTCTTCTCCAACACCACAGTTCAAAAGCATCAATTCTTCGGTGCTCAGCTTTCTTTATAGTGCAACTCTCCCATCAATATGTAACTACTGGAAAAACCATAGCCTTGACTACATGGACCTTTGTTGACAAAGTAATGTCTCTGCTTTTGAATATGCTGTCTAGGTGGGTCATAACTTTCCTTCCTAGGAGTAAGTGTCTTTTAATTTCATGGCTGCAATCACCATCTGCAGTGATTTTTGAACCCCCTCAAAAGATAAAGTCAGCCACTGTTTCCCCTGTTTGCCCATCTGTTTGCCATGAAGTGATGGGAGGATGCCATGATCTTAGTTTTCTGAATGTTGAACGCAGGAGAGGTGGCTGCATCAGCGCAGGAGCGGCTGAAAGGAGCTACCCCATATCCAAGGTTGGGGCAGCAACTGCACTTTGTTGGAGCAACCATGAAGAGATACCCCAAGTCCAAGGTAAGAGAAACTCAAGTAAGACTGTAGGCACTGAGAGAGGGCATCAGAAGGCAGACAGACTGAAACCACAATCACAGACAACTAGCCAATCTGATCACATGAAACACAGCCTTGTCTGACTCAATGAAACTAAGCCATGCCATGTGGGGCCACCCAAGATGGACAGGTCATGGTGGAGAGGTCTGACAGACTGTGGTCCGCTGGAGAAGGGAATGGCAAACCACTTCAGTATTCTTGCCTTGAGAACCCCGTGAACAGTAAGAAAAGGCAAAAAGATAGGACACGGAAAGATGAACTCCCCAGGCTGGTAGGTGCCCAATATGCTACTGGAGATCAGTGGGGAAATAACTCCAGAAAGAATTAACAACAATAACTCCTTTAATTGTGTGTCTGTGTGAGCTGATGGATGATCGCTAAATTTGTTTTAGTAAACATCTCACGATCTGGGTAAGTCAGATCTTTCCGCTGTCCACCGTAGCTTCTATAGGAAAGTGACAAGCGAAACCGTGAGTTGTTCTGTCATGTCTGACTCTTTGCAACCCCAGGGACTGTAGCCTGCCAGGCTTCTCTGTACGTGGAATTCACCAGGCAAGAATACTGGAGTGGATAGCCATTTCCTTCTCCAAGGGATTATCCCAACCCACGGAGGGAACTTGGGTTTCCTGCAATGCAGGAGGAGTCTTTACCATCTGAACCTCCAGGGAAGCCTGTCAACTATATCTCAATAAAAAGAAACAAAAACAAACAAGTATCTTAAAATTTTTTATAATGAGTATATGTTTAAAGGTTAGTATTTTTATATATTTGATTCAGTAAAATATATAATAAAATTAATTTTAACCCTCTTTTTGCTTTTCTTTAATGTATCCACTGAAAAGCTTTCAGTTACATGTAGGACTTGCATGAGATTTCTATTGGACTATTCTGTACTAGACTATAAAGAAACCTATTAACATTTTTTAAGGTAGTGACTCCACAAGAAACATTCTCTGATTATAATTCAAAATAATTACAAAAGATAATAGAAAGATGGCTGCAACAAATGTTAACTATACGAGAGTTAGGAAACAATCTTATTTTTAAAAAATACTCACTGACTCAAAGAAGAACTCAAAAATATCTAAGGAATGGGGAGAATGTTTTATCTATGACCTTCAGCTCTTCATTATTGAGAAAACATAAAGGAACTTAATGCTTACATAAGAAATTAGAAAAACAGCTATCAAGTAAAACAAAGGAAACAAGATGGTATCATCAACAAAAACAATAAGCTGCAATTAATGTAATAGAAAACAAAAATAGTAAAAAGAATGAGCAAATCCAAAAGTTATTTCTTTGAGGGGACCATAAAATATTTCAACCCATCGTAAACCTTAAAAAGGAGAAGGAACAAAAATATTACAAATTTTATCTTCCCTATTGTTAAAATTTTTCCATAAACATTTAAAGGAGTCACATCTAAGGATAAAACATACCAAATAAATAAGACTGATGAAATCTCAAAGTAAAATCAATTTAGTTGGAGCAAAAATGGTAAGAGTGTGCTTACCATCTATAACATTTGAGAATTTCAGGGTAAGTGATCTTTCATTTGGCAGAAACATACCTAAATGCCTCCAAATGACACAACTTTTCCTGATGGGCATATTTTAAGTAATGATAATAGGCAATATTTGTGTGCTCACAGTGAAAATATTAAGGTCAGGATGGTTAACTCCGGGCTTCCTTTATGTGGCTCAGCTGGTAAAGAATCCGCCTGCAATGCAGAGACCTAGGTTCAGTCCTTGGGTTGGGAAGATCCCCTGGAGAAGGGAACAGATACCCATTCCAGTATTCTGGCCTGGAGAATCCCATGGACTGTACAGCCCACGGGGTCACAAAGAGTCTGACTTGACTGAGTGACTTTCACTTTCTTCATGGTTAACTCACCCAGTCAAGGTCATTCAGCTAAGAAAATGGGAGTGAAGATTTGAACCAATGCATTAATTCTAGAAAACACACTCACATAGAAAAACTAAAAAGAACACCACCTCCTCACATTTCACTTTTTACAAATCTCACAGATACATACATGTTTCATCATTGGACAAATGCATTGCATGAAGAGGAAATAAAGTAGAATAAAACTTTGTAGTGTGAGCAATAAAGAAAAGTGAAGTTAGAATTGTGCGATAATAACTACATTAATGAAAAGAGATGTAAAAATCAGAATACAAAAACTAAGAGGCGTAAAGTCATGGACGTTAATATAAATTCAGTACAGGTGACAAAGAGGGCAAAAAAGATGGCAAATTCAGTGGATAAGAAAACAGATCCTGCCCACAGAGTCCTATTTCACCTAAGTTCACACATTCAGGATTAACATATGAAGACTGAAACCATTAGCAGTGCAATAGTTCCCACCATGGAAACGTGCGGTGTGGTGACCTGGGCTAGGGGAGAATTGTGAATGTGGTCAACCCTCATAACAAAAGCTTCCTCTTTGAGACTCAGGTCTCAGCATCACATCCAGACCTTCACTATGTTCACAGGCCCAGTTTTAGCTCCTCCCCAGACCCTACATCTACCCTTTAATTACCTCCATGTCCCACCTTAATGACCTTTCTGTGGGGAATCCAACTCTGTATGCCCCTACATTTTACTCCAGACCACAACTCCTGGCCAGAAGACATCTGATCAGCACAGCTCCATCTCTGAAGAAGAGTTCTCGATTCTTTCTCTCTGTAATCACAAATAACCCAACTTCGCTCCCTGGCACTGTCTCACGTACAATTAATTTATTCCACTTCTCTAAAACTTCTGATTTTTTGGTGTTTAGGTCTGTGACCACACCTCAATCCCCTCCAGGATAAAACTACTCTGAATTATCAGGGCAACAAATGCAGTCTGCCAGATCTTTCTTCCTCCTATTGAACAGTCTCAACCAAAAACCCCTGATGGGTGAATTCATGACTCATGTTCTCTGTTCTCCCTCAGCAAGAGAAAACTGAACAGGCTTTACGACAGTTGCTTTTCAAAAGGACAATCGCGGCTGAATCACACATGGCTTGTCAATCCTCTTACAGACTCTCAGCCTTACCTTTCCTTCCTCTCAAAGACCAGCACAACCTTTGCTATACCACTGGTATAATTTAACAAATTTAGCTCACCAAAGACTACTGGGAGGAGAAGGAGAAGTGGAAAACATTGGGCAGATCAGTATATAATGAAGCACATTGTATTAAAGCTTTTTTTAAAAAACGTGTGCTCCACTGGGAGCACTGATTGAACAACAGCAGCAGTACACACCTGAGATAATGGCTTCCTGTGGGCACAGTTGATGCCCCCAATGAACACCATGTTGGGCATGATCGGCCACAGGAAGTCCATCACAAAGTCTCCTCTGAACAGCCACATGGATCCAGAGGGAAGAATCTCCCCCAGCGACACCTCTCTCTGAAGAAGCTCAGAGGTCACACGTGCATAAATAATGAAGCACATTGTATTAAGGCTTTTTTTAAAAAACGTGTGCTCCACTGGGAGCACTGATTGAACAACAGCAGCAGTACACACCTGAGATAATGGCTTCCTGTGGGCACAGTTGATGCCCCCAATGAACACCATGTTGGGCATGATCGGCCACAGGAAGTCCATCACAAAGTCTCCTCTGAACAGCCACATGGATCCAGAGGGAAGAATCTCCCCCAGCGACACCTCTCTCTGAAGAAGCTCAGAGGTCACACGTGCATAAGGAGTGAGAGAAACCTGGCATATGTGCTTCAGGCCCAGAGGGTAGAGCACGTTCTTGACCCTTTGGAAGAATGTCATGTGGTCTGAAATCGTTGTTAAAAACCTGGGAACATATGAGAAAGCGTTTGGGCATGCTGTGCCCTCAGCATCTAAGCCACAGAGAAGAGATCGCAAAAAAAAAAAACAGAGTAGGAATGGACAGGTACTTAGCCAAAGCACGTTCTTGACCCTTTGGAAGAATGTCATGTGGTCTGAAATCGTTGTTAAAAACCTGGGAACATATGAGAAAGCGTTTGGGCATGCTGTGCCCTCAGCATCTAAGCCACAGAGAAGAGATCGCAAAAAAAAAAAACAGAGTAGGAATGGACAGGTAGTTAGCCAGCACTGCCCCGCAGGGGGGAAAAGGATCTGTTAAAACCACATCAGAGGAACTGGCATTCAGGTCTCTGATCAGATCGTTGTTACACAGTAGTGCCTCACAAGACCTTTCATACAGCAAAGACCAATTTTTCAAAGTTGCCATAGCTTCCCAAAACATTGTAAGAAAATGTTCTTTGGAAAAACACATTAATATGAGTCCTCATGATAGAATCAACCTCATCCTGTGTGTAGGGAACAGCGTAGACTTTCACGGTAAAAAAGTCCTCTGCGTTGATGACCAGGTTCACATCTGGAGCAACGACCACTGCCTGGTGACCCCTGGCTTGGAGCTCCCGCACGGCCTCCCGCATGCTGAGCCAGTGGCTGCCCTCCATGGGGACCACCAGCACCTTCCCAGCCTCGGCCCATCGCCCGACGCACACACAGAGCAGGAGTCGAGCCAGCACCTGCTGCTGAAGCTGCAGTCCCAGGGCCATCTCTGCACAAACCAGAAGCTACTGATTTTCTGTTGGTCCTGTGTGGCCTATATTTGTTTCCTTGCCTTGTCATTGAGTCACTTGCGAACACTGGCGTGTCATTGGAGGGCAATGT
>SJYC01140806.1:0-16107 GCA_006408675.1 Madoqua kirkii
ACCAGCACCTTCCCAGCCTCGGCCCATCGCCCGACGCACACACAGAGCAGGAGTCGAGCCAGCACCTGCTGCTGAAGCTGCAGTCCCAGGGCCATCTCCACACAAACCAGAAGCTGCTGAGTCTCTAATCAGGCTGTGCCACCTGTGTTTGTTCCCTTGTCTTATCTTATCATCAAGTCACTTAGGCAAAATTCCATGTGTCTGGAAGGCAGCGTGCCCTCCAAACATTAATCATTACAGGATAAGACTATGTCTGTGTTTCATCACGTCTGATTTCACCCAGGGAAAGATCACACCTCCTTAACTGGAAAATCTCCTCTGACTCTGCTGCTCCCTCTGGGGAACATTCTAGTTCACACTCTTGTTCTTCATCCAAGACCGAAAGCAAGACTGTGCCTGCCCATTCCCTTGATCGCCTCCTACCTCTCTGCTAACTGTTTTCTCTGGGGCTGGACTGAAAGCTGAGGAGTCACCTCTGCCCCAGTCCCCACCCAGAACCTCTGCTGAATGTGGCCTTCCCTGAGAGCTCCTTAAACTCTTTCCCCCCAATTCACAGGTGAGCACGGAGCTCATCCAGGGAAATGCAACACATGGCTAGGGCCGCTTTCTCAGCAGGGAGGGGGTGGTGGCTCTCTGATTTGTTCCAGTTCCACACTGGACACCTCTCGCACTGCTCAGGAGAGAGTCTGTTGGAGCAGCTGCCCGATATGGAAACATCTGGAAGGATCCTTGAGGACAACTGCAGAAGGGCTGTTGAGAACTCTTTGTCACCTCATGGAATAGAACTTCTTGTTATCTAGATCATCAGTGGGCAAGGCAGCTCTTTGTAATGACAGTGGGGTTCAGAGGGTGCCAGGTCCCAGACCTTGCTCACCCTGGTCAGGAGGAAGCTGGCCCCATGCTTTCATGCAGGTTCTCTGAATCCTCTTCTGATGCAGAAGGTACCAGTCCCTCTCTACTCTGGTTAGGGACTGAAGTGAATTAATCTGGACCTTGATTATATCTTATAGTTTATGTTCAGATTTTTCTCCAAGGTCAGTTACAGACCAAATCCTGGAAAGGACAGATTCCTCAGAACAGAGTAGCCCCGGAATTTGTGAGACCCTTCTGACGTGGGGCCTGTGCAATGACTGTGTCTCAGGTCCAGGAGGTGACCCTACTACAGAGACTGATGGCCGCGTGTGCTCAACAGAATGTGACCTCTCCGTGTTTAATCTGCCCTGGGGACGATGGGGTAGGACTTTCCAGGCTGCCCAGCTTTCTCACTGAGCACCCTCTTCCGCATCCAGGTCTTCTGCCATAACAACATCCCGCCATGATCCACATGTCCGGCCAGGCTGACGTTTTGCTTTGGGAGAAGGTTTTCCCTCATTCAGGATCCACGTTGATAACAGATTTCATCACGGGGCCACTGCATGCAGGCCAGTGTTCCTCCTGTATCACACAGGCTGCCGCCGTGCTGGCGGCGTTTGCTTTAACCATCCTTGGAGGCTGTGGTCCAAGATTCTGTATCTCCAACAGCAACATCCCAGCTCTTTTTCTGGATCCTCTTTCTGTCCCAACCATATTCCTGCATGTTTTCCCCAAGGCTCACTTTCTGACCTCCACTCCCAGCTTAAATCCTATCATATCTGTCAGGCAGATTACAGGGCACTTGTCAGCAAAACTAGAGTCAGGCAACAACTCCGTGGGGGAACAGCAAAGGCCATCACTATGCCAGCCGCCAGGAGTGGAAGTCCAAACACATCTGCCCACTGCATCTTGGTATCTGAATCACCAGGAAAAGCACAGTCAAGCACTGGATGGAAGAACACTTTCCTTACACAGAGCACGCTTAGCCCCAACAGTGGGCATTGGTACCCACAACCAGCCAGTCTCCCCTGATGGCCGACGCAGAGCAGTTTGCCTACATGCATCCCTTTTATGCCCAGCAGAAAGACCCTGCCCCCTCCCTGAGGAGGACAGTGTAACAGTAGGGTTGGCCACTTCAAAGACAGAAGAGCAGTCACTGAGCCTGAAACAGGGAAATTCACTCTCACACAGGTGATAAGCCTAGCACAGGCTGGGTGGCTCCTATTGAGTAAGAGTTGCAAGCCCAAGGCCCATTCTTATGCTGCCAAGTGAAGGCCAAAACACAACATGCATGGGAGTTCTCTGGTGGTCCAGTGGCTAAGAATCTGCCTTCTAATGCGAAGGACATGGGTTCAATCCCTGGTTTGAGAAACTAACATCCCATGTACCTTGGGGCAATCAACATGTGTGCCACAGCGAAGATCCTGCCTACCACAACTAAGACCTGAATAAAGCCAGAATAAATAAATAAATTTAATACATATTTTATTACTACTTATAAATAATTTAATAAAATCATTTATAAATAAACAAAACTGCTTCCATGAGACTGCCTTTCCCAACACCAACTTTTATGATTGTTTATGCAAAGGCAAGTCACAGTTGGTGCTTTGATGGGCCCCACCTTCCCCTGAACAGAGGTATGAGTAAGCAAGAAGTGTTCTTGACAGTAAGAGAACTCTACACCATGGGAATCTCATGGAACTTGCAAGAGCAGGTAGCAGGGGACTGAAAATGCAGAGGGCTATGTTCACCTCAAGGTGCCCAGAACAGGGTGACTCGGAACAACAAAAATGTGTGGCCTCCGACTCTGGTAGCAGAGTCAAAATATGAGCGTTCGTCTTCTCCTGCGACAACTCCAAAACTGCAACTCACTGCTGAACAATCATTGACAGGAGAATGTTGGACCCCACCAAAAAAAGATATTCCACGTCCAAGGGCAAATGAGAAGCTGCAATAAGATGTAGGAGGGGCGAAATCGCATTTAGAATCAAACCCCATACCTGCCAGAGACACTCAGAGGCCTCAATCAAAGCCTTGTGTGCTGCAGAATGCAGAGACCCCCAGAGACTGAGCCAGACCTGCCTTCGAGTGTTTGAGTGTCTCGTGCAGAGGCACAAGCCAGCGTGGCCTGCCATAGGGACAGGGGCTCTGGCTGCGGCAGGCCTGGCTCACTCAGCGTGTGGCGTCCGCCCTCTGGGAGGAGGTTGCATTAGCCCCACCATAGAGCCACCAGGCAGACACCACAAGCTGCAGAACAAGGACACCAAACAAATGCTCGCTGTTGAGAGAGCCAAGGACCCACAGCAGGTTTCCCAGCCTGGGGATCTGGCTAGGAACTGGGAACCCCCAGGGAATTTGACTTTGCAGGCCAGTGGGAGACTAAGCCAGACTTGCCTATGAGTGTCCAGGAGTGTCTGGTGGAGGCATGGGTGGACAGTTTGGCCTCATGCCAAACAAGAGTGAGGGAACACAGCCCACCCTTCAACAGTAATTGATTAAAGATGTTGAGAGAGCCAAGGACCCACAGCAGGTTTCCCAGCCTGGGGATCTGGCTAGGAACTGGGAACCCCCAGGGAATTTGACTTTGCAGGCCAGTGGGAGACTAAGCCAGACTTGCCTATGAGTGTCCAGGAGTGTCTGGTGGAGGCATGGGTGGACAGTTTGGCCTCATGCCAAACAAGAGTGAGGGAACACAGCCCACCCTTCAACAGTAATTGATTAAAGATTTACTGAGTTTGAGCATTCTTTGGCATTGCCTTTCTTAACTACCACACAACTGCACTCATCTACACGCTAGTAAAGTAATGCTCAAAATTCTCCAAGCCAGACTTCAACAATGCGAAAACCATGAACTTCCAGATGTTCAAGCTGGTTTTAGAAAAGTCAGAGGAACCAGAGATCAAATTGCCAACATCCACTGGATCATGGGAAAAGCAAGAGAGTTCCATAAAAACATCTATTTCTGTTTTATTGACTATGCCAAAGCCTTTGACTGTGTGGATCACAATAAACTGTGGAAAATTCTTCAAGAGATGGGAATACCAGACCACCTGACCTGCCTCTTAAAAAATCTGTATGCAGGTCAGGAAGCAACAGTGAGAACTGGACATGGAACAACAGACTGGTTCCAAATAGGAAAAGGAGTGCCTCAAGGCTGTATATTGTCACCCTGCTTATTTAACTTATATGCAGAGTACACCATGAGAAACGCTGGATTGGAAGAAACACAAGCTGGAATCAAGATTGCCAGGAGAAATATCAATAACCTCAGATATGCAGATGACACCACCCTAATGGCTGAAAGTGAAGAGGAACTAAAAAGCCTCTTGATGAAAGTGAAAGAGGAAAGTGAAAAAGTTGGCTTAAAGCTCAACATTCAGAAAACAAAGATCATGGCATCTGGTCCTATCACTTCATGGGAAATAGATAGGGAAACAGTGGAAACAGTGTCAGACTTTATTTTGGGGGGCTCCAAAATCACTACAGATGGTGACTGCAGCCATGAAATTAAAAGACGCTTACTCCTTGGATGAAAAGTTATGACCAACCTAGATAGCATATTCAAAAGCAGAGACATTACTATGCCGACTAAGGTCCGTCTAGTCAAGGCTATGGTTTTTCCTGTGGTCATGTATGGGTGTGAGAGTTGGACTGTGAAGAAGGCTACGCACTGGAAGAATTGATGCTTTTGAATTGTAGTGTTGAAGAAGACTCTTGAGAGTCCCTTGGACTGCAAGGAGATCCAACCAGGCCTTTCTGAAGGAGATCAGCCCTGGGATTTCTTTGGAAGGAATGATGCTAAAGCTGAAACTCCAGTACTTTGGCCACCTCATGCAAAGAGCTGACTCATTGGAAAAGACTCTGATGCTGGGAGGGATTGGACTCAGGAGGAGAAGGGGATGACAGAGGATGAGATGGCTGGTAGGCATCACTGACTCGATGAACGTGAGTCTGAGTGAACTCCAGGAGCTGGTGATGGACAGGGAGGCCTGACGTGCTGCAATTCATGGGGTCGAAAAAAGTTGGACACAACTGAGTGATTGAACTGAACTGAACTGAGCTTAGCCCTGCCCATCAGAAGAAGACGCAGTTTCCCCCATCAGTCTCTCCCTTTAGGAAGCTTCCATAAGTCTCATCCTTATTCATCAGAGGGCAGACAGAATGAAAATCACATTCACAGATAACTAACCAAACTGATCACATGGACTACAGCCTGTCTAACTCAATGAAACTGTGAGCCATGCCATCTAAGGCCACCCAAGATGGACAGGTCATGGTGGAGAGTTCTGACAGAATGTGGTCCACTGGAGAAGGGAATGACAAACCACTTCAGTATTCTTGCCTTCAGAACCCATAAACAGTATGAAAAGGCAAAATGATAGGACATTGAAAGAGGAACTCCACAGGTCAGTAGGTGCCCAATATGCTACTGGAGAAGAGTGGAAAAATAACTCCAGAAAAATGAAGAGATGGAGCCAAAGTGAAAACAACACCCAGTTGTGGATGTGACTGGTGATGGAAGCAAACAAAGTCCAGTGCTGTAAAGAGGAATATTGATAGGAACCCGGAATGTTAGGTCCAGGAATCAAGGTAAATTGGAAATGGTCAAACAGGAGATGGCAAGGGTGAACATCAAAACTTGAGCAATCAGTGAACTCAAATGGACCAGAATGGACGAAATTAACTCAGGTGACCATTATATCTACTATTGTTGGCAAGAATCCCTTAGAAGAAATGGAGTAGTCCTCATAGTCAACTAAAGAGTCTGAAATGCAGTACTTTGGTGAAATCTCAAAAACAACAAAATGATTTCTGTTCGTTTCCAAGGCAAACTATTCAATATCACAGTAATCCAAGTCTATATCCTGACCAGTAATGCTGAAGAAGCTGAAGTTGAATGGTTCTATCATGACCTAAAACACCTTCTATAGCTAATACCAAAAAAAGATGTCCTTTTGATTCTAGGGGACTGGAATGCAGAAGTAAGAACTCAAGAGATACCTGGAGTAACAGGCAAGTTTGGCCTTGGGGTACAAAATAAGCAAGGGAAAGGCTAACAGAGTTTTGCCAAGAGAACGCACTGGTCATAGCAAACATCCTCTTCCAACAACTCTACACGTGGACATCACCAGCTGGCCAACACCAAAATCAGATTGATTATATTATTTGCAGCCAAAAATGGAGAAGCTCTATACAGTCAGCAAAAACAAGACCGGGAGCTGACTGTGACTCAGATCATGAACTCCTTATTGCCAAATTCAGACTGAAACTGAAGAAAGCAGGGAAAACCACTAGACTATTCAGGTATGACTTAAATCAAATCCCTTTCGATTATACAGTGGAAGGGACAAATAGATTCAAGGGACTAGATCTGATAGACAGAGTGCCTGAAGAACTATGGACAGAGCTTTGTGACATTGTGTGGGAAGCAGTGACCAAAAAAATCCCCAAGAAAAAGGAATGCAAAAACGCAAAATGGTTGTCTGAAGAGGCCTGACAAGTTAAACTGAGAAAAGAAGAGAGGCAGAAGGCAAAGGTGCAAAGGAAGGATATACCCATGTGAATGCAGAGTGCCAAAGAACAGCAAGGAGAGATAAGGAAGCCTTCCGCGGTGATGAATGCAAAGAAACAGAGGAAAACAACAGAATGGGAAAGACTAGAGATCTCTTCAAAAAATCAGAGATAACAAGGGAACACTGCATGCAAAGATGGGCTCAATAAAGGACAGAAATGGTATGGACCTAACAGAAGCAGAAGACATTAAGTAGAGGTGGCAACATAAACAGAACCATACAAAGAGGATCTTCATGACCCAGATAACCACAATGATGTGATCACTCACCCGGAGCCAGACAGTACGGAGTCCAAAGTCAAGTGGGCCTTAGGAAGCACCACTACAAAGAAAGCTAGTGGAGATGATGGAATTCCAGCGGAGCTATTTCAAATCCTAAAATTGATGCTGTTAAAATGCTGCACTTAATATGTCAGCAAATTGGGAAAACTCAGCAGTGGCCACAGGAGTGGAAAAAGTCAGTTTTCATTCCAATCCCTAAGAAAGGCAATGCCAACGAATATTCAAACTACCACACAATTGCACTCATCTCACACACTAGCAAAGTAATGCTCAAAATTATCGAAGCCAGACTTTCACAACCGAGAACTTCCAGATGTTCAAGCTAGATTTAGATAAGATAGAGGAACCAGAGATAAAATTGCCAACATCTGTGGGATCATAGGAAATACAAGAGAATTCCAGAAAACATCTGAAAATGAAAGTGAAGTCACTCAGTCATGTCCAACTCTTTGTGACCGCATGGATGTAACCTACCAGGCTCCTCTGTCCATGGGATTCTCCAGGCAAGAATACTGGAGTGGGATGCCTTTTCCTTCTCCAGGAGATTTTCTCGACCCAGGGATCAAACCCTGGTCTCCCACATTGCAGGCAGACACTTTAACCTCTGAGCCACCAGGGAATCTACTTCTGCTTTATTGACTATGCCAAAGCCTTTCACTGTGTGGATCACAACAAACTGTGGGAAATTCTCAAAGGATTGGGAATACCAGACCTGACCTGCCTCCTGAGAAATCTGTATGCAGGTCAAGAAGCAACTGTTAGAACTGGACATGGAACAATGGACTGGTTCCAAATAGGGAAAGGAGTATGTCAAGGCTATATATTGTCACCCTGCTTATTTAACTTATATGCAGAGTACATCATGAGAAACATTGGACTGGAAGAAGCACAAGCTGGAATCAAGATTGCCGGGAGAAATACAAATAGCCTCAGATTTGTAGATAGAACTACCCTTACAGCAGAAACCAAAGAGGAACTAAAGAGCCTCTTGATGAAAATGAAAGAGGAGAGAGAAAAAGTTGGTTTAAAACTCATCATTCAAAAAACTAAGATCCTGACATCTGGTCCCATCACTTCATGACAAATAGATGGGGAAACAGTGGAAACAGTGGCTGACTTTATTTTCTTGGGTTCCAAAATCACTGCAGATGGTGACTGCAGCCGTGAAATTAAAAGATGCTTGCTCCTTGGAAGAAAAGCCATGACCACCCTAGACGGCATATTAAAAAGCAGAGACATTACTTTGCCGACAGAGGTCCATCTAGTCAAAGCTGTTTCTCTGAGTAGTCATGTATGGATGTGATAGCTGGACAATAAAGAAAGCTGAGCGCCAAAGAACTGATGCTTTTGAACTGTGGTGTTGCAGAAGACTCTTGAGAGTCCCTTGGACATTAAGAAGATCCAACCAGTCCATCCTAAAGAAAATCAGACCTGAATATTCACTGGAAGGACTGATGCTGAAGTTGAAGCTCCAATACTTTGGCCACCTGATGTGAAGAACTGATTCATTGAAAAAGACCCTGATTCTGGGAAAGATTGAAGACAGGAGGAGAAGGGGATGGCAGAGAATGAGATGGTTGGATGGCATCACTGACTCAAAGGACATGAGTTTGAGCAAGCTCTAGGAGTTGATGATGGACAGGGAAGCCTGGTTTGCTGCAGTTCTTGGGGTCAAAAAGAGTCTGACATGACTGAACGAGTAAATGAACTGATTCTGGAGGTGTTTGCACTCAGTCATGTCTGACTCTTTCCAACCCCATGAACTGTAGCCTCCAGACTCCTCCGTCCATGAGATTTCCCAGGCAAGAATACTGGAGAAGGTTGTCATTTCTGTCTCCAGAGGCTCTTCCTCTGGAGGGATCGAACCCATGTCTCCTGTGGCTCCTGCACTGCAGACAGATTCTTTACCTGCTGAGCCATCGAAGCAGGCCCACAGTCCAAATCAAGGAGTCGCAGGGCCACCCTCCGTGCGAAGGCTCTGAAGCGGAGCCTCTCCTTGCCTCTTCCGACTTCGGTGTCTGCCTGCCACTTTGGTCCTCCGTGGCTCAGAGATGCACCGCTCTTTCTCCTCGTCCCCCTGTGTGTCTTTACATGGTCTTCCTTCTGTGCCTGTCTGTTTCTGTGACTGAGTCTCTTTATAAAGATTCAGTTGCACTGAGCACTTTCCTGGTGGCTCAGAGGTAAAGAATCTGCCTGCCAATGCAGGAGACCTGGGTTCAATCCTGATTTGGGAAGATTCCCCTGGAGGAGGAAATGGCAACTTCCTGCCTGGAGAATGCCGTGGACAGAGGAGCCTGGCTTCAGTCCATGGGGCCAAAAATGAGTCAGACACAACTTAGTGACTCAGCAACAGCAGCAAGTCATACCTCAGTTAACTTGGCTACCCCTGTCACGACACATGTGACAGAGTGTCATACACTCTCATGCAGAGCTATTGAGTGTTAGGGTCTTCATATTTTTTTTTAAAATATTATTATTATCATTATGGTCTTATTCTTGGATTGTAGGACACAGACTCCTCTATCCATGGGATTTCCCAGGCAGGAATACTGGGGTGGGTTCCATGCCCTGCTCCGGGGGATCTTCCTGCCAAGGATAAAACTTCTTCCTTTATTTGTTTTAGGCTGTCCCGGGTCTCAGCTGCTAGGTGCCGGCTTTCTCTAGCTGTGGTGGGCGGGGCCTCCTCACCGCAGCGCGTGGGCCTCTCGTCCTGCGGGCTGCTCGTCGGGAGCAGGGGCCCCAGGCTCACGGGCTTCAGTCGTTGCGGCACGTGGGCTCGTGGGCTCAGTGGCTGTGGTTCCGGGGCTCGAGAGCACAGGTTCCGTTGCGGCGCGTGGACTTAGTGACTCCACAGTATGCGGAATCTCCCCAGACCACGGATCAAACCCTTGTCCCCTGCACTGGCAGGCAGACTCTTATCCACGGCGCCACCAGGGAAGTCCCACAACATATCTTTTCTTTTTCGAGGTAGCCTCAATCCAGCCTATAACCAAGCACCAGCTCTCCACCGGATTTGTGAGCCAGGCTGGGGCTTGAACTTCATCCAAAGACTGGGTAGCTGCTGAAGTCGGTGTGGCCAAGTATGTGCTTTTTAAGAATGCCTTTTGCAGACAAGTGGGGAGTAATTCAGAGAGGTCAGCGTGGACCCCAAGGGTTTTCCTCACAGGCTGCTTGTGTGAGGTGAGGGCCTGTATCCCAGTTGAAGCCATCTTGACTGAGTCAATTGAGAGGCAGTACAGGAATTATTCCAGCAGGGGGCGGTCACAGCAAACGTTCAGTTCAGTTCAGGTCAGTCGCTTAGTCGCCTCTGACTCTTTCCAACCCCATGGACTGCAGCACGCCAGGCCAACCTGTTCATCGCCAACTCCCAGAGATTACTCAAACTCATCATTAAATTGATGATGCCACCCAGCATCGCATCTTCTGTCATCCCCTTCTCCTTTTGCCTTCAATATTTCCCAGCAATAGGGTCTTTTCAAATAAGTCAGCTCTTCGCATCAGGTGGCCAAAGTATTGGAGCCTCAGCTTCAACATCAGTGCTTCCAGTGAGAACCAAGGTTGATCTCCTTTAGAATGGACTGGTTGGATCTCCTTGCAGTCCAAGGGACTCTCAAGAGTCTTCTCCAACACCACAGTTTAAAACCATCAATTCTTCGGTGCTCAGCTTTCTTTATAGTCCAACTCTCACATCCATACATGACCTTTTCTGGCAAAGTAATACTTCTGCTTTTTATTATGCTCTCTAGGTTGGTCATAGCTTCTCTTCCAAGGAGCAAGCATATTTTAATCTCATGGCTGCAGTCACCATCTTCAATGATTTTGGAGCCCCCCAAAATAAAACCTGTCACTGTTTCCCCATCTATTTGCCGTGAAGTGATGGGACCTGATGCCATGATCTTAGTTTTCTGAATGTTGAGCTTTAGGCCAACTTTTTCACTCTCCTCTTTCACTTTCATCAAGAGGCTCTTTAGTTTTTCTTCACTTTCTGCCATAAGGTGGAGTCATCTGCATATCTGAGGTTATTGATATTTCTCCAGCAGTCTTGCTGGTACTTATTCCAGCCCAGCATTTCTATGATGTACTCTGCATATAAGTTAAATGAGCAGAGTGACAATACACAGCCTTGACATAAAGAGAAATCTATATGATAATAGATCTATAACAAGTTGAAAACATCTTCGTTGTGTCCACTGTAGAAAGTCATTAGGAGGTGATTCATCCCAGCAAACTCCCCTGGACTTCAGGAGAGGCTCTGCAAGCTGCTCTGAGACACAACCTGTGTTACTGTCCAAAGTGATTTTGGAGCTCAAGAAAGTCCATTGTACCACTGTTCACAGTAGTCAAAAGCTGGACACAACCCAACGTCCATCAATGGCAGAATGGATCAGAATAGAATTGTGGAATATTCATACAATGGACCACTCTTCAGTACTTAAAATGAACAGACTATAACTTGAAAGAACACATGACATGACTTTTTCATACATAAAGTTGAGCAAAAGAAGCAAGAAAAAATCCAGTATGTTTCTATGTGTATAGAGTACTCAAGCAAGTAGAACTCACCTATATGACTTAGTGATGCACAGTTGGGTGACAAAACCGTAAATAAAGACAAAGAAATAACCGTCACAGAGGCCAGAACAAGGATGAAACAGCCATGATGGGGAGCAGGTACCCAGGGTGGGCGTCTGTGCGCTGGCAGGGCACTGTGTCTTGATGGTGCTGGTTTACTTGCTGAGTCATGTCTGCCTTGCAACCTCATGGACTGTAGCCCACCAGAGTCTTCTTTCCATGGGCTTCTCCAGCAGGAATACTAACATAGGTTGCCATTTCCTCCTCCAGGGGATCTTCCCTACCCAGGGGTCCGACCTGAGTCTTCTGCACGGCAGGCAGGCTCTTCACCGTGCCTTCCTTTCACTATTTCTAGACTGCAGTGAAATTTACAGGACACTCACTTTATACTTTTCTACTAACGTGTGCATGTATATTTGATGTACTGTTCTGTGTGTTCTATTTTCTAGTTTTTGGAAATTTTTAAATGTACGTTATTTGTCACAGACACTTTTGCGTTC
This sequence comes from Madoqua kirkii, assembly GCA_006408675.1. Lineage (NCBI taxonomy): Eukaryota > Metazoa > Chordata > Mammalia > Artiodactyla > Bovidae > Madoqua > Madoqua kirkii. The sequence goes on from SJYC01140806.1 coordinate 11,782, forward strand.
ACTTCATACCACAAATAAGCCTGTGGAAGAACGTAAGATCTAATCTTTGCCTTTAGGGGAAAATAAACAGACATCGTGTACCTGTAACAAGAAGTGGCCTACTAAAACATGAATGAGCCGACTATTGATACACAGAGGAAAGGGCTTGCTTGGAGAAGGACAAACTACAGGTAGAGGATCCACCTTAAGCAAAGGACTGGAAACTTGAGATAATGTGGGAACAGTATATAGTCTGGTGGTCAAATAGCTTCAAGAGTGTATTCACTGCCTTGCCCATGCCAGGCACTGACTAAGTGTACAAAGATGCCCCAGACAGGGTCACTATCCTGGGGAGGTCGTGCCCAGTGAGAATGGGCAGGTCGTCTGTCCTGCGACATGGGTCCTGCCCTGTCCATGGGTCTGTCGTGGGAGGCAAGATCTCCTAGCCGAGAGAGTGGACTGAATCTTGGAGTAACTTGCATATTACATTTGTGGGAGGTAGAGAAGTCAAGACTATGGGGGAGACCCAGATTTGGGGAACTTTAAAACACATTTTAGGGCTTCCCTGGTGGCTGAGTGGTAAAGAATCCGTCTGTCAACGCAGGAGATACGAATTCAGTCTCTGGTCCAGGAAGATCCCACATGCCGCGGGACAGCTAAGCCATGTACCACAGCTACTGAGCCTTGCTCTAGAGCCCGGAGCCGCAACTACGGAATCCGTGTACTGCAACTACTGCAGCCTGAGCGTTCTAGAGCCTGTGCTCAGCAACGAGAGAAGCTGCTGCGATGGAAAGCCTGCACACTGCAACCAGGGAAAAGCCCGCACAGCAACAGAGGCCCAGCGCAGTCAAACAAATTAGTTAATTAAAGTTTAAACTACATAGTTTAATGCTGAAAAGGAAAAGGGACAACTTAAATGCTCATCAGTAGGAACAGGGCTAAGCGAACAGCAGCTCACTCACATAGTGCTAAGCGAACAGCAGCTCACTCACACAGTGCAGGTGTAAGGAGAGAAATAAACCCAGGTGAACCACCAGGGAGAGATCTTACACAAAGTGGGCATGAAAAATACTAAAGCAAGAGGATCTAGGCAGCGAGGACTATCCATGAAAAGTGCACCGGACTGTTCTTGGCATGCAGCAAGCACTCAACAGGTCAATCTCAGCTACTTATGTGTAAGTTTAAGGTATACAACATGATGATTTAATACATGATGTCTCTATTACAACAACCCCAGTAGGGTTAGCTGACACCTTCATCACATCACATAATTACCATTTCTTTTGGTCCTGACCAGGGATTGAATCCAGGCCTCCTGCAGTGGAAGTGCAGAGTTTTAACCATTGGACCACCAAAGAATTCCCAGAAACTTTCAAGTATGTGTAGAGGGTCATCAACTCCCTAGTTATCCATGCTATACAGTAAGTAGATCTCCACAACAGTCATACATTGCTAGAGGTAGATAAAATAGTGCTTCCACTGTGGAAAACAGTTTGGCAGTTTCTCAGTAAGGTAAACACAGAATTACTGTATAATCCAACACTCCTGGGTGTATACACAAAAGAACTGAAATTGCATGTTCAGACTGGAACACAAATGTTCATAGCAGCACTGTTCACAATACCAAAAAGTAGGAAGCCAAACAACCATCAGCTGATGAATGCATAAGCAAAATGTAGTCCACACATACAGTGGAATGTGATTCAGTCATAAAAAGATGTACTGATTCCATGTGGATGAACCTTGGAACATTAAGCTACATAAAGAAGTCAGACACAAAAAGGCCACCTATTCCATAATTCCATTCGTGTGAAATATTCAGAATAGGCAAATCCATAGAGACAGAAAGTAGATTAGTGGTTGCAAAAGATGTGGTCATAGAAAACACCCTCTTCCAACAACACTAGAGAAGACTCTACATATGGACATCACCAGAAGGTCAATACTAAAATCGGATTGATTATATTCTTTGCAGCCAAAAATGGAGAATTGTATATAGTCAGATAAAACAAAACCGGGAGCTGACTGTGGCTCAGATCATGAACTCATTGTCAAATTCAGACTTAAATTTAAGAAAGTGGGGAAAACCACTAGACCATTCAGGTATGACCTAAATCAAATCCCTTATGATTATACAGTGGAAGTGAGAAATAGATTTAAGGGACTAGATTTGATAGACAGAGTGTGTGATGAACTATGGACAGAGGTTTGTGACATTGTACAGGAGATAGGAATCAAGACCATCCTCAAGAAGAAGAAATGCAAAAAAGCAAAATGGCTGTCTGAGGAGGCCTTAGAAATAGCTGTGAAAAGAAGAGAAGCAAAAAGCACAGGAGAAAAGGAAAGATATATCATTTGAATGCAGAGATTCAAAGAATAGCAAGGAGAGATAAGAAAGGCTTCCTCAGCAATCAATGCAAAGAAATAGAGGAAAACCATAGTACGGGAAAGACTAGAGCTCTTCAAGAAAATTCGAGATACCAAGGGAACATTTCATGCAAAGATGGGCTCAATAGAGGACAGAAATTGTATGGACCTAACAGAAGCAGAAGATATTAGGAAGAGGTGGCAAGAATACACAGAAGAACTATACAAAAATGATCTTCATGACCCGGATAATCATGATGGTGTGATCATTCATCTAGAGCCAGACATCCTGGAATGTAAAGTCAAGTGGGCCTTAGGAAGCATCACTACAAACAAAGCTAGTGGAGGTGATGGAATTCCAGTTGAGCTATTTCAAATCCTGAAAGATGTTGTTTCGAAAATGCTGTACTCAATATGTCAGCAAATTTGGAAAACTCAGCAGTAGCTACAGGGCTGGAAAAGGTCAGTTTTCATTCCAGTCCCAAAGAAAGAGATTGGGAATTCCAGATCACCTGACCTGCCTCTTGAGAAACCTATATGCAGATCAGGAAGCAACAGTTAGAACTGGACATGGAACACAGACTGGTTCCAAATAGGAAAAGGAGTACTTCAAGGCTATATATTGTCACCCTGCTTATTTAATTTATATGCAGAGTACATCATGAGAAACGCTGGGCCAGAGGAAGCACAAGCTGGAATCAAGATTGCCGGGAGAAATATCAATAACCTCAGATATGCAGATGACACCACCCTTATGGAAGAAAGTGAAGAACTAAAGAGCCTCTTGATGAAAGTGAAAGAGGAGAGTGAAAAAGTTGGCTGAAAGCTCAACATTCAGAAAACTAAGATCATGGCATCCAGTCCCATCACTTCATGGCAAGTGGATCGGGAAACAGTGAAAACAATGTCAGACTTTATTTTGGGGGGCTCCGAAATCACTGCTGATGGTGACTGCAGCCATGAAACTAAAAGACGCTTACTCCTTGGAAGAAAAGTTATGACCAACCTAGATAGCATAATCAACATTCAGAAAACTAAGATCATGGCATCCAGTCCCATCACTTCATGGGAAATAGATGGGGAAACAGTGGAAACAGTGTCAGACTTTATTTTTCTGGGCTCCAAAATCACTGTAGGTGGTGCTTGCAGCCAGAACTTAAAAGACACTTACTCCTTGAAAGGAAAGTTATGACCAACCTAGATAGAAAGCAGAGACATCACTTTGTCAACAAAGGTACATCTAGTCAAGGCTATGGTTTTTCCAGTAGTCATATATGGATGTGAGAATTGGACTATAAAGAAAGCTGAGTGCCAAAGAATTGATGCTTTAGAATTGTGGTGTTGGAGAAGACTCTTGAGAGTTCCTTGGACTGCAAGGAGATCCAACCAGTCCATTCTAAAGAAGATCAGTCCTTAGTATTCATTGGAAGGACTGATACTGAGGCTGAAACTCCAATGCTTTGGTCACCTGATGTGAAGAGCTGACTCATTGGAAAAGACCCTGATGCTGGGAAAGATTGAAGGCAGGAGGAGAAGGGGACGACAGAGGATGAGATTGTTGGACGGCATCACCTACTCAAAGGACATGGGTTTGGGTGGACTCTTGGAGTTGGTGATGGACAGGGAGGCCTGGTGTGCTGCAGTCCATGAGATGGCAAAGAGTCGGACACAACTGAGTGATTGAACTGAACTGAAAGACTGTGGGGAGGGGGGTGTGGGGAGTGACTGCTTAATGAGGAAAGGGTTTCCTTTTGGGGTCATGACAACGTTCTGCAACTAGATAGTGGTGAGGGTGTGCCACACTGAGGGTATGCTAAGTGCTGTTGAACAAGGGATAGGCTACCCACTCCAGTATTTTGGGGCTTCCTTGGTGGCTCAGACAATAAAATTATCCTCCTGCAATGCAGGAGACCTGGGTTCAACGCCTGGATCGGGAAGATCCCCTGGAGAAGGGCATGGCAACCCACTCCAGTATTATTG
>SJYC01140809.1:0-11271 GCA_006408675.1 Madoqua kirkii
TGGTTAGAATAGCCATTATCAAGAAGCGTACAAATTATAAATGCTGGAGAGGGTATGGAAAGATGGGAACCCACCTATGCTGTTAGTGGAAATGTAAATTTGTGCAACCACTATAGAGAACAGTATGGAGCTTCCTTCACAAACTGAAAACAGAGTTACCATATGATCCAGCAATCCCACTCTTAGGCATATATCTGGAGAAAAGTATAATTCAGAGAGATACATGCACCTCAGTGTTCATTGCAGCACTATTTACAATAGACAAGACACAGAAGTAACCTAAATGTCCATTGAGAGATGAATAAAAAAGATTTGAGCATATACACACACACATATATATATATAGTAACTATATGCTGGGAAAGATCGAAAGCAGGTGGAGAAGGGGACAACAGAGGATGAGATGATTGGATGTCATCACCAACTCAATGGACATGAGTTTGAGTAAGCTCTGGGAGTTGGTGATGGACAGGGAAGCCTGGAGTGCTTCAGTCCATGGGGTTGCAAAGAGTCAGACATGACTAAGTAACTGAAGTGATGACAGCATAGAGATGTGACATATTTATGTATAGATGTGACATATATGCATATATACATATATATAATGAAACATTGCTGCTGCTGCTGCTAAGTCGCTTCAGTCGTGTCCGACTCTGTGCGACCCCATGGATGGCACCCGCTAGGCTCCCCCATCCATGGGATTCTCCAGGCAAGAGCACTGGCGTGGGTTGCCATTTCCTTTTCCAATGCATGAAAATGAAAAGTGAAAATGAAGTCGCTCAGTCGTGTCTGACTCTTGGCGACCCCATGGACTGCAGCCTACCAGGCTCCTCCATCCATGGGATTTTCCAGGCAAGAATACTGGAGTGGGGTGCCATTGCCATTACTCAGTCATAAAAAAGAATGGAATAATGTCATTTTCAGCAACATGGATGGACCTAGAGATTATTATTCTAAGTGAAATAACTCAGGTAGAAACACAAATACCATATGACATTACTTATGTGTGGAATCAAAAATATGTTACACACGAATTTATGTGAAAAATGAAAATAGACTCACAGACGTAGGAAACAGACTTACGGTTACCATAGGGGAAAAGGGGTTGAGGAAGGATAAAGAGTGAGTTTGTGATTAGCAGATACAAAGTTCTATAGATAAATAAGATTCTACTATATAATACAAGGAACTATATTCGATACCTTACACAAAACCATCATGGAAAAGAAAGTGTGTGTGTGTGTGTGTGTGTGTGTATCTGAAATACATATATCTGAATCACTTTTTGGTATATTGGAAACACATTTTTAAAATAATTTAAAGAAACTTTATGCATTTATGGCTGTGCTGGGTCTCTGGCACTGCATGGGCCTTTCTCTGGTAGTGGGGAGCAGGGTCTCCCCTCCAGGTGCAGCGTGGGGGCTTCCCATTGTGGTGGTTTCTCTTGTCACAGAGCACGGGCTCCAGGGCACACGGGCTTTGGGAGTTGCAGCTCTCAGGATCCACAGTGCAGGCTCAATAGTTGTGGCTCATGGGTCCAGTTTCTCTGTGGCATGTGGGATCTTCCTGGATCAGGGATTGAACCTGTGTCTCCTGCATTGGCAGGCAGATTCTTTATCACCGAGCCACCAGGAAAGCCCAATATTGTATTTTAAATCAATTATACTTCAAAAAAAAAAAAAGTAAAGAATCTTTGATGAAGGTATTGTAATCATCTAAGGATATCCCAATAGTAGATTTAGAATATCCTTTGCTTTTATTTTACTGTTGCCTATAAAATATATAATGTGTACACATGCACATACACACAAACACTCATTTACAAACACACTATTTAGATATGACTCTTCACTTTTCACTTTCATGCACTGAAGAAGGAGATGGCAACCCACTCCAGTGTTCTTGCCTGAAGAATCCCAGGGACAGAGGAGCCTGATGGGCTGCCGTCTATGGGGTCGCAGAATTGAACATGCTGCTTAGCAGCGACTTAGCAGCAGCAGGATAAGAAACAGAGCACTGCTACCACCTAAAGATTCCCAGCAGACTCCTACTCAACTACAGCATTATTTCTATCTGTTATAACTAGAACTCAAACTATCTTGACTTTTGTGATAATTTGTTTGCATTAATTTTTTTTTTACCTTCAGGGATGCATTTCTTAGTAGTACAGTTTATTTTTCTGTTTATAAACTGTGTTTAGATGGAACCACATTTTATGAATTTTGCTTCTTCTTTTTTTCTGCGTTATATCTATGAGAGTCATCCATATCATGGCATGTGCATGCATGTATATTCAGTCGTGTTCAACTCTTCGCAGCTCCACAGACTATGGCCTGCCAGGCTCCTCTGTCCATGAATTCTCCAGGAAAGAATACTGGAGTGGATTGCCATGATCTCCTCCAGGCGATCTGCCCAACCCAAGGATGAACCCACATCCCCTGCACTGGCAGGCAGGTTCTTTACCACTAGCGCCACTTAGGAAGCTCTGGTGGCCTGTAGCTGAGTTGATTTATTTTATTACTGTATGATAGTTGCTGTTGTTCCGTTCCTAAGTCATGTGTGACTCTTTGCGACTTCATGAACTGAAGCATGCCAGGCTTCCCTGGCCTTCACTATCTCCTTGAGTTTGTTCTGACTCATATCCATTGAGTCAGTGATGCCATCCAGCCATTTCAACCTTTGTCATCCTCTTCTCCTCTTGCCTTCAATCTTTCCTAGTATCAGGGTCTTTTCCAGAGTCGGATCTTTGTATCAGGTGGCCAAAGTATTGGAGCTTCAGCATTAGTCTTTCCAATGAATATTCAGGGTTGATTTCCTTTAGGACTGACTGGTTTGATCTCTTTGCTATCCAAGGGACTCCCAAGAGTCTTCTTCAGCACCACAGTTTGGAAGCATGAATTCTTCAACACTCAGCCTTCCTTATGCTTCAACTGTCACATGACTATTGGAAAAACAATAGCTTTGACTATATGGAGCTTTGTTGGCAAAGTGATGTCTCTGCTTTTCAATATGCTGTCTAGGTCTGTCATAGTTTTCTTCCAAGGAGCAAGCATCTTTTAATTTCATGGCTTCAGTCACCATCTGCAGTTATCTTGGAGCCCAAGAAAATAAAATCTGCCACTGTTTCCACTTTTTCCCTGTCTATTTGCCATGATGTGATAGGGCCAGATTCCGTGATCTTTGTTTTTTGAACATTGAGTTATTCCATTGTATAACTAAATCTCACTAAAAAAATCAGTTCTAATATTTATGGACATATGGATTGTTTCCAGTTTGTGCTTATTGTAGAAAATGTTTTTATGAACATATATATGTATTTTGATTCTCATATGCATCAGTTTTTAAAGATTATATTTCTAGGACTGGAATTTCTAGGTCACAGTATCTCAGTTTCACCACGAAATGCCAAACTGTCTCTACATAGCACCCATCCCTCCCCACATCCCTGAACAGAAGAAACCATTTCTCAGGAAACTTGCTAACACCTGGTGCTGCCAGATGATAATTTATTTGTAGCTCTTTCTCTTTCTCTCCTTCCTTTAAATATTTTTTTTGCTATTACAAATATTCTAAGGAGTCTAATCTCATAAACTATCTTCAAAAGATGTTGTAATTATATCTGTAGTATATTTCCTCATTAGTGGAAATGCTAAGTCAAAGTACTGTGAATATTGATAGTTATAGCCAAATTTTCCTCCCTGAGTCCATCAGTTTATAGTACCACAGCAGTAATCTGAGCCTATATAGCCACATTTCAACAACTGTGGCTATTATTGAACTTTAAATGCTTGTCAACCCCATAGGTATTTCATTTTTACTTGTACTTATTTAATAATTAATAAGTTTTATTATTTATTCATCTGTATTTAATGGATGAAGCTGTTTTATTTGAAAATTGCCAGTTCTCATCTTTTGCCTATTGTCATATTAATTTTGTCAATTTTTTCTTATTAACTGTTACACACTTTTTATAAATTAAGGAAATTACACCTTTTTTGTCATATATGTTGCTGTAATTGGGCTTCCCAAGTGGCGCTTGTGGTAAAGAATCCACCTTCCAATGCGGGAGAATTAATAGACGCGGGTTTGACGCCTGGGTTGGGAAGATCCCCCGGAGGACAGCATGGCAACCCACTCCAGCATTCTTTCCTGGAGAAGCCCATGGGCAGAGGAGCCTGAGGGGCACAGTTCCCCTGAGGGGCAAAGAGTCAGATGTGACTGAAGCAGCTTAGCATGTATGCATGCTGTAAATATATTAGTTTATATTAAAATAAAATATTTTAATTTGACACTGATCTTTGGACTTTGTTTACACTAGTTTAATTCCATACAGAAAAATTTATTGGTGCTGAAATATACCAATTTAAAAATTTTATAAACTCTAGGTTTTAATTCCATTTAGAGAGGCCTTTCCCATGGCCACTCATACTTTCTCTTTGAAGTTTTATTGCTTACTTTATGTTCAACTTCTGATGCATAAATTGTTGATAATTAGGTTTGAAACCTTTGACGCACCAAAATATAGGGATGTGGCTTCTCCTTGCTAATTATTTTTTTGTGGGTCTATGATTTTGTGACTTGTTTGAAATACAAATATTACCAAAAAATAAAGTGCCATATGTGTTTGGGTCTATTTTTGGATTCTCCATTTTGTTTCACTGATACCAATTTTTTCTCCAGTATAAAAAATATTTTTAAATTTTGGTCCATGTCTAGGTTTCAGTAAGCATAACATTTTTAGAAAGAAAATTTTTTTTTTCCTTAACCAAAAAATCAGAGCCAAGCAGAATTGAACATGCTGCTTAGCAGCGACTTAGCAGCAGCAGGATAAGAAACAGAGCACTGCTACCACCTAAAGATTCCCAGCAGACTCCTACTCAACTACAGCATTATTTCTATCTGTTATAACTAGAACTCAAACTATCTTGACTTTTGTGATAATTTGTTTGCATTAATTTTTTTTTTACCTTCAGGGATGCATTTCTTAGTAGTACAGTTTATTTTTCTGTTTATAAACTGTGTTTAGATGGAACCACATTTTATGAATTTTGCTTCTTCTTTTTTTCTGCGTTATATCTATGAGAGTCATCCATATCATGGCATGTGCATGCATGTATATTCAGTCGTGTTCAACTCTTCGCAGCTCCACAGACTATGGCCTGCCAGGCTCCTCTGTCCATGAATTCTCCAGGAAAGAATACTGGAGTGGATTGCCATGATCTCCTCCAGGCGATCTGCCCAACCCAAGGATGAACCCACATCCCCTGCACTGGCAGGCAGGTTCTTTACCACTAGCGCCACTTAGGAAGCTCTGGTGGCCTGTAGCTGAGTTGATTTATTTTATTACTGTATGATAGTTGCTGTTGTTCCGTTCCTAAGTCATGTGTGACTCTTTGCGACTTCATGAACTGAAGCATGCCAGGCTTCCCTGGCCTTCACTATCTCCTTGAGTTTGTTCTGACTCATATCCATTGAGTCAGTGATGCCATCCAGCCATTTCAACCTTTGTCATCCTCTTCTCCTCTTGCCTTCAATCTTTCCTAGTATCAGGGTCTTTTCCAGAGTCGGATCTTTGTATCAGGTGGCCAAAGTATTGGAGCTTCAGCATTAGTCTTTCCAATGAATATTCAGGGTTGATTTCCTTTAGGACTGACTGGTTTGATCTCTTTGCTATCCAAGGGACTCCCAAGAGTCTTCTTCAGCACCACAGTTTGGAAGCATGAATTCTTCAACACTCAGCCTTCCTTATGCTTCAACTGTCACATGACTATTGGAAAAACAATAGCTTTGACTATATGGAGCTTTGTTGGCAAAGTGATGTCTCTGCTTTTCAATATGCTGTCTAGGTCTGTCATAGTTTTCTTCCAAGGAGCAAGCATCTTTTAATTTCATGGCTTCAGTCACCATCTGCAGTTATCTTGGAGCCCAAGAAAATAAAATCTGCCACTGTTTCCACTTTTTCCCTGTCTATTTGCCATGATGTGATAGGGCCAGATTCCGTGATCTTTGTTTTTTGAACATTGAGTTATTCCATTGTATAACTAAATCTCACTAAAAAAATCAGTTCTAATATTTATGGACATATGGATTGTTTCCAGTTTGTGCTTATTGTAGAAAATGTTTTTATGAACATATATATGTATTTTGATTCTCATATGCATCAGTTTTTAAAGATTATATTTCTAGGACTGGAATTTCTAGGTCACAGTATCTCAGTTTCACCACGAAATGCCAAACTGTCTCTACATAGCACCCATCCCTCCCCACATCCCTGAACAGAAGAAACCATTTCTCAGGAAACTTGCTAACACCTGGTGCTGCCAGATGATAATTTATTTGTAGCTCTTTCTCTTTCTCTCCTTCCTTTAAATATTTTTTTTGCTATTACAAATATTCTAAGGAGTCTAATCTCATAAACTATCTTCAAAAGATGTTGTAATTATATCTGTAGTATATTTCCTCATTATGGAAATGCTAAGTCAAAGTACTGTGAATATTGATAGTTATAGCCAAATTTTCCTCCCTGAGTCCATCAGTTTATAGTACCACAGCAGTAATCTGAGCCTATATAGCCACATTTCAACAACTGTGGCTATTATTGAACTTTAAATGCTTGTCAACCCCATAGGTATTTCATTTTTACTTGTACTTATTTAATAATTAATAAGTTTTATTATTTATTCATCTGTATTTAATGGATGAAGCTGTTTTATTTGAAAATTGCCAGTTCTCATCTTTTGCCTATTGTCATATTAATTTTGTCAATTTTTTCTTATTAACTGTTACACACTTTTTATAAATTAAGGAAATTACACCTTTTTTGTCATATATGTTGCTGTAATTGGGCTTCCCAAGTGGCGCTTGTGGTAAAGAATCCACCTTCCAATGCGGGAGAATTAATAGACGCGGGTTTGACGCCTGGGTTGGGAAGATCCCCCGGAGGACAGCATGGCAACCCACTCCAGCATTCTTTCCTGGAGAAGCCCATGGGCAGAGGAGCCTGAGGGGCACAGTTCCCCTGAGGGGCAAAGAGTCAGATGTGACTGAAGCAGCTTAGCATGTATGCATGCTGTAAATATATTAGTTTATATTAAAATAAAATATTTTAATTTGACACTGATCTTTGGACTTTGTTTACACTAGTTTAATTCCATACAGAAAAATTTATTGGTGCTGAAATATACCAATTTAAAAATTTTATAAACTCTAGGTTTTAATTCCATTTAGAGAGGTCTTTCCCATGGCCACTCATACTTTCTCTTTGAAGTTTTATTGCTTACTTTATGTTCAACTTCTGATGCATAAATTGTTGATAATTAGGTTTGAAACCTTTGACGCACCAAAATATAGGGATGTGGCTTCTCCTTGCTAATTATTTTTTTGTGGGTCTATGATTTTGTGACTTGTTTGAAATACAAATATTACCAAAAAATAAAGTGCCATATGTGTTTGGGTCTATTTTTGGATTCTCCATTTTGTTTCACTGATACCAATTTTTTCTCCAGTATAAAAAATATTTTTAAATTTTGGTCCATGTCTAGGTTTCAGTAAGCATAACATTTTTAGAAAGAAAATTTTTTTTTTCCTTAACCAAAAAATCAGAGCCATACATAGCCACACAAACACAAAGAATATGGACACTTCGAGCACACTTGAGGAGGGTTCTGTGGGTGAAGGAAGAAGGGTTAATATGCAGCTATCTCGCACAGAGGTTAATGGGCTTAGGTGCCAAAGGTACAAAGGTTTAATGTTTGTGTGGATTTTTGATTGCAGAGAAATGCTCTGTACACACATAAAATTACAAGCTAGGCAAACAATAGATATTAGGGCCATTATCTGGGGGCAAAGTCTGATTTCATGGCAGATCATAAGGTATCTAGTGACTTGCTGAGTGGTTATTCTTTTTCTTTTAATATAAGTATAGTTGATTTACAATACTGTGTTAATTTCAGGTACACATCATAGTGATTTGGTATCTTTACTGATTGTATTATAGGTTATTAAAAGATAATGGGCATAATTTCCTGTGCTATACAGTATGTCTTTGCTGTCTACTATTTTTGTATATAGAAGTTCATATCTGTTAACCTCGCGTCCCTAATCCCTGCCCCAGCTGTGGTAACCACAAGGTCATTTTCTGTATCAGTGGGCTCTGCCTCTGAATTGTATATGCACTGAATTGTATTATTTTTTGATTCCACATATAAGTGGTATCTATTTACCCTTTATTTATGCACAGTGCAACTAAGTTGCAGGCATCTAGTTTGCAAGGGTTGTAGGGAGGAGGTGGACATGGCCTACTTCAGAGAGAAATGGGAACTAGTGTAGTAAAACTGGCTATCTTACACCCTCAAGAAATGGCTCAGTTTTCTGGAAGTACAGAGGCCCCTAAATAATACAATATATTTCATTTTTACTATTTTGAATGGATAAGGCTCTCAAATGTATAACAACTTGCCTCTCTTATTTTTAAAAAGTCACTAATACAGATTATGCACAGTTGCTAAATAAATCAGGTATTATAAAAAATGAAAGCAACATTTTCTGGCCCACCCAATCTTGCTATCCTGGAACAACTACTTTTGAACTCTTTTTACATTTGAATTTTTTCTGAGAGTTGCCTCCTTACCTCTATATCAGTATATCCATTGCAAACATTGCTTCTTGACTGTGTACTGTTAGAGTTGACTTTCATCTCCCTCTCCTCACTCTGTACAGTTATATAACCTTCGTATCTGCTTCCATGGTCATCTGCACACTGTTAAATGACCCACTGAGGTCTATTTCTAGATGTAGTATCTTGTGACCTCTCCCACCTCTGATCTTTGAACTTCCACTTAGACCTCCTCAGTGCTTCCATCTTCTATTCTCTACATCTTTCAGCTATGCTTTTGCTTTTACCTAATCAAGATGGATAGGGCTTCCCAGGTAGTGCTCGTGGTAAAGAACCCATTTACTAATGCAGGAGTCATAAGAGATTCGGGTTCGATCCCTAGGTCAGGAAGATCCCCTGGAGGAGGGCATGGCAACCCACTCCAGTATTCTTGCCTGGAGAATCCCATGGATGGAGGAGCCTGGTGGGCTACAGTACACAGGGTGGCAAAGAGTTGGACACAACTAAAGTGACTTAGCATGCATGCAATCAAGATGGATGACGTTCACCTACTATTCTATGGTGAACTCTCCAATGACTTGTTAATTGTTTGAGATCCAAGGAGCGGTGGCTGTGTGGGTGCAGGAGGGCCGAGAGGAGCTGCTCCATGTTAAAGGACAGGCGGGGTGGTGGCGAGGAGATACCCCTCGTCCAAGGTAAGGAGCAGCGACTGTGCTTTGCTGGAGCAGCTGTGAAGAGATACCCAACATCTGACATAAGAGAAACCCAAGTAAGACGGTAGGTGTTGAGAGAGGGCAAACACACTGAAACCATAATCACAGAAAACTAGTCAATCTAATCACATGGCCCACACCCTTGTCTAACTCAATGAAACTAAGCCAAGCCTTGTGGGGCCACCCAAGATGGGCAGGTCATGATGGAGAGGTCTGACAGAATGTGGTTCATTGGAGAAGGGAATGGCAAACCGCTTCAGTATTCTTCCCTTGAGAACCTCATGAACGATATGAAAAGGCAAAATGATAGGACACTAAAAGATGAACTCCCCAGGTCCGTAGGTGCCCAATATGCTACTGGAGATCAGTGAAGAAATAACTCCAGAAAGAAATAAGGGAATGAGCCAAAACAAAAACAATACCCAATTGAGGACGTGACTGGTGATAGAAGCAAGGTCCGATTCTGTAAAGAGCAATATTGCATAGGAACCTGGAATGTTAGGTCCGTGAATCAAGGCAAATTGGAAGTAGCCAAACAGGAGATGGCAAGAGTGAATGTCAACATTCTAGAAATCAGCAAACTAAAATGGACTGGAATGGGTGAATTTAACTCAGATAACCATTATATCTACTACTGTAGGCAGGAATCCCTCAGAAGAAATGGAGTAGCCATCAGGATCAACAAAAGAGTCCAAAATGCAGTACTTGGAAGCAATCTCAAAAACAACAGAATGATCTCTGTTCATTTCCAAGGCAAACCATTCAATGTCACAGTAATCCAAGTCTATGCCCCAACCAGTAATGCTGAAGAAGCTGAAGTTGAATGGTTCTATGAAGACCTACAAGACCTTTTAGAACAAACACTCAAAAAAGATGTCCTTTTCATTATAGGGGACTGGAATGCAGAAGTAGGAAGTCAAGAAACACCCAGAGTAACAGGCAAATTTGGCCTTGGAATACAGAATGAAGCAGGGCAAAAGCTAATAGGGTTTTGCCAAGAGAATGCACTGGTCATAGCAAACATCCTCTTCTAACAACACAAGAGAAGACTCTACACATGGACATCACCAGATGGTCAACACCAAAATCAGATTGATTATATTCTTTGCAGCCAAAGATGGAGAAGCTCTATACAGTCAGCAAAAACAAGATCAAGAGCTGACTGTGGCTCAGATCATGAACTCCTTATTACCAAATTCAGACTTAAATTGAAGAAAGTGGGGAAAACCACTAGACCATTCAGGTATGACCTAAATCAAATCCCTTATGATTATACAGTGGAAATGAGAAATAGATTTAAGGGACTAGATTTGATACATAGCGTGCCTGATGAACTATGGTCAGAGTTTTGGGACATTGTACAGGAGACAGGGATCAAGACCATCCCCATGGAAAAGAAATGCAAAAAAGCAAAATGGCTGTCTGAGGAGGCCTTACAAATAGCTGTGAAAAGAAGAGACGTGAAAAGCAAAGGAGAAAAGGAAAGATATAAGCATCTGAGTGCAGAGTTCCAAAGAATAGCAAGGAGAGAGAAGAAAGCTTTCCTCAGCGATCAATGCAAAGAAATAGAGGAAAAGAACAGAATGGTAAAGACTAGAGATCTCTTCAGGAAAATTAGAGATATCAAGGGAACATTTCATGCAAAGATGGGCTCGATTAAGGACAAAATGGTATGGACCTAACAGAAGCAGAATATATTAAGAAGAGGTGGCAAGAATACACAGAACAATACAAAAAAGATCTTCATGACCCAGATAATCACTCACCTAGAGCCAGACATCCTGGAATGTGAAGTCAAGTGGGCCTTAGAAAGCATCACTACGAACAAAGCTAGTGGAGGTGATGGAATTCCAGTTGAGCTATTTCAAATCCTGAAAGATGATGCTGTGAAAGTGCTGCACTCAATATGCCAGCAAATTTGGAAAACTCAGCAGTGGCCACAGG
>SJYC01140810.1:0-30710 GCA_006408675.1 Madoqua kirkii
TCTGAAAGATGATGCTATGAAAGTGCTGCACTCAGTATGCCAGCAAATTTTGAAAATTCAGCAGCGGCCACAGGACTGGAAAAGGTCAGTTTTCATGCCAATCACAAAAAAAGGCAATGCCAAAGAATGCTCAAATTATGACACAATTGCACTCATTTCACATGCTAGAAAAGTAATGCTCAAAATTCTCTGTCAGGCTTCAGCAATGAGTGAACCGTGAACTTCCAAATGTTCAAGCTGGTTTTAGAAAAGGCAGAGGAGTCAGAGATCAAATTGCCAACATCCACTGGATCATGGAAAAAGGGAGTTTCAGAAAAACATCTGTTTCTGCTTTATTGAGTATGCCAAAGCCTTTGACTGTGTGGATCACAATAAACTGTGGAAAATTCTAAAAGAGATGGGAATACCAGACCACCTGACCTGCCACTTGAGAAATCTGTATGCAGGTCACAAAGCAACAGTTAGAACTGGACATGGAAGAACAGACTGGTTCCAAATAGGAAAAGGAGTGTGTCAAGACCATATATTGTTACCCTGTTTATTTAACCTCTGTGCAGAGTGTATCATGAGAAACTCTGGGCTGGAAGAAGAACAAACTGGAATCAAGATTGCTGGGAGAAATATCAATAGCCTCACATATGCAGATGACACCACCCTTATGGCAGAAAGTGAAGAGGAACTAAAAAGCCTCTTGATGAAAGTGAAAGTGGAGAGTGAAAAAGTTGGCTTAAAGCTCAACATTCAGAAAATGAAGATCATGGCATCCGGTCCCATCACTTCATGGGAAATAGATGGGAAACAGTGGAAACAGTGTCAGACTTTATTTTGGGGGTGCTCCAAAGTCACTGCAGGTGGTGACTGCAGCCATGAAATTAAAAGATGCTTACTCCTTGGAGAGAAAGTTATGACCAACCTAGATAGCATATTTAAA
The DNA here is from genome assembly GCA_006408675.1 of Madoqua kirkii. Taxonomy (NCBI): domain Eukaryota; kingdom Metazoa; phylum Chordata; class Mammalia; order Artiodactyla; family Bovidae; genus Madoqua; species Madoqua kirkii. Next base: position 932 of record SJYC01140810.1, read on the forward strand.
AGCAGAGACATTACTTTGCTAAGAAAGGTCCGTCTAGTCAAGGCTATGGTTTTTCCTATGGTCATGTATGGATGTGAGAGTTGGACTGTGAAGAAAGCTGAGTGCTGAAGAATTGATGCTTTTAAACTGTAGTGTTGGGGAAGACTCTTGAAAGGCCATTGGACTGCAAGGAGATCCAGCCAGTCCATTCTAGAGATCAGTCCTGGGTGTTCCTTGGAAGGAATGATGCTAAAGCTGAAACTCCAGTAGTCTGGCCACCTCATTGTGGAGTTGACTCTGGAAAAGATTCTGATGCTGGGAGGGATTGGGGGCAGGCGGAGAAGGGGATGACTGAGGATGAGATGGCTGGATGGCATCACTGACTCGATGGACATGAGTCTGAGGGAACTCCGGGGAGTTGGTGATGGACAGGGAGGCCTAGCGTGCTGCAACTCATGAAGTCGCAGAGAGTTGGACACGACTGAATGACTGAACTGAACTGAAAGGTTGAAAACTAATAATCGGTGTTAACATTAGGATTGCTCTGTAGATATTGTTCGTGTAACAAAGGGTTTGTGTTGTTTTTTCTTTCCTTTGTTTTGTGTCTGATGTATGTGTCTGTGTATGACCTCCATGTCACTGAATGGTGAACATTGCTGATGGTCAAGTACAATGGAATCTACTCTTTCTTAAACACAGTATAATGAACATGGCATAACTTTCTTTAGTGTAAAAGAGACTGTAAGTAAGCTATATAGAACTATATAAGAAAATTCATTCTTTACTTCTTTTGTTACCCCACTTTGGTGCTAAAGCAAAATACCATAGATTTGATGGAGTAAACAACAGACATTTATTTCTCACAGTTCTGGAGGCTAGAAGTCAGAGGTCAAGTTGTCAGCAGTAGTTTTTGGTGAGGGTTCTTTTCCTGGCTGCTTTCTCATTGTCTTCTCAGGGAAGAGGGATGAGGAGAGGTGGGAGGGAGAGGGAAGGAAGAGAAAGCACACACTCTGGTCTCTTTCTCTTCATATAAAAACCTTTAAAGTCCCTACAGATCCTAATCCCCATCATGAGTGCTCCACCTTTATGACCTGAACTACACCTAATTCCAATAGCTCTTCTTCCAAATCCAGTTGCACTGGCGATTATATGCAGATGACACCACCCTTATGGCAGAAAGTGAAGAGGAGCTAAAAAGCCTCTTGATGAAAGTGAAAGAGGAGAGTGAAAAAGTTGGCTTGAAGCTCAAACATTCAGAAAATGAAGATCATGGCATCCGGTCCCATCACTTCATGGGAAATAGATGGGGAAACAGTGGAAACAGTGTCAGACTTTATTTTGGGGGGCTCCAAAATCACTGTGGATGGTGAGTGCAGCCATGAAATTAAAAGACACTTACTCTTTGGAAGAAAAGTTATGAACAACCTAGATATTATATTCAAAAGCAGAGACATTACTTTGCCGACTAAGGTCCGTCTAGTCAAGGCTATGGTTTTTCCTGTGGTCATGTATGGATGTGAGAGTTGGACTGTGAAGAAGGCTGAGCGCCGAAGAATTGATGCGTTTAAACTGTGGTGTTGGAGAAGACTCTTGAGAGTCCCTTGGACTGCAAAGAGATCCAACCAATTCATTCTGAAGAAGATCAACCCTGGGATTTCTTTGGAAGGAATGATGCTAAAAACTGAAACTCCAGTACTTTGGCCACCTCATGCAAAGAGTTGACTCATTGGAAAAGACTGTGATGCTGGGAGGCACTGGGGGCAGGAGGAGAAGGGGACGACCAAGGATGAGATGGCTGGATGGCATTACTGACTCGATGGACGTGAGTCTGAGTGAACTCCGAGAGATGATGATGAACAGAGAGGCCTGGTGTGCTGTGATTCATGGGGTCACAAAGAGTCGGACTGAACTGAACTGAGGGACACAAACATTCAGTCTGTAACACTCTATTAGCCTACACTTCCGGTCTTTCTTTGTAGGTGGTGTGTCTTTGTGACTGAGTTACCTCTTTGCTGAAAGAGTCCATTCAAGCTTCCCTGCATTTCTTTGGTGAGTGTGCTGGACTGGTCCATATTGTAGGTCAAGGTGACCAGCTCTTTTTATCCCCATTACTGTGATGATCCCTCACACAGGCTCAGAGAACTCTTCCACCCACTCCAATGTGTTAGGATGATATTAGGACTGAAAACACTTACCCAGGTACTCTATTGTCTCACACTCCAAATCTACTGGGATCACACGTGGAAATCTAGGATGCTATGGATGCTTGTCAAGCCTTCTGCCAGCCTGAGCATCATGGGCACCAACACTGAAGCTTCAGGATATACCGGGTAATAATTCTCCCCCAGGTGCAGGAAGTCTCCCTACCCTCAACCCCTCCCCGCACTGAACACGGAATTCTCAGCAAGTAGCTCTGTCTGCCTCCCACACCCTTGGCTGGGACTTCTTGGACCCTTTGCTGTCATGCCATTTCACGAATCCTAGCTTTCCATGACACTCCTCCCAGGGCTTAGTAGTGCTGGTCCTAGAGCAGTCCTGGAAATTCAGCTATGGTCAGCTTGCAGGCCTTCCTGCCTCCTGGATGCTCTGTTGGGTGCTCCACAGCTCTGGGGCCTCCTCTGGCTCTTGCTTCTGTCTTCTGCCCTGCTTCATCAATGAGCCTCCTTCCACAGCAGCCACTTGCTCAGGCTTTGGACCACAGCTATTCTTCTAACCTCTGTCCCCAAGGCTCTGCACTCGGCCTGAAGATCCATTTTGGACATGTGCAGTTCCTTGTGGTGCTCAGAGCCTGGGTAGTGATCACATCATGCCCATGAGTGCCAGCTGTGGCAGGGAGCAGAACCCCAGCTGATCCTGGTGATTCTGCTTTGGCCATCAATCTCGATGGAACGCCTGTGGAAGGACAGAGGTGGATTGTGAGAAAGCAGCCTAATGGGCAGATAACTGAACCTACGGAATTGCTGCTCTTCAGAAGAATGAGTGTGGTGTGAGATACTAAGTTGAAAGAAGAAGGGGCACTGAGAGGTGGGTACAGGGGAGCTCCCAAGGCAGACCTCCTTTCTAGGGACCAGCTTGTCCATGATAAGGCATGGTGATTCATTTCCAGGGGCACGGAAGGATCAGAAGAAGGTGGTGCCATCATAGGACCAGAGGTGGGCCAACATCACCTCCAAGGGGCTTGCAGGTGCGAGAGGCTAGCAGCTCTTTGCTAATCTGTGACTCTCCAACTCTCTCCAAACTTTTTCATGCCTCAGGAGCCCAGGGTTGCAAAACCGGTTTCCAGGAACCTCCTTCCCAGCCCAACTTCAAAATGTGGGAGTGGTTGCTACTCAGCGGGGTGGGGAGAGGGGGAACCTAGTAACATTTACTGCCTTATTTATTGTTAACAAATTTTTTGATGTTGGCCATTCTAACTGCTGTGAGGTGATACCTCATTGTAGTTTTGATGTGCATTTCTCTAACGAGTGATGTTGAGAATGTTTTCGGGTATTTATTTCATGTATTCATTTCTTTGGAGAAATGTCTGTTTAGATCTTCTGCCCATTTTTGGAATGAGTTGTTTATTTTTCAGCTATTGAGCTGTATGAGCTACTTGTATATTTTGGAGATTAACCCTTTGTCAGTTGCTTCATTTGCAGTTATTTTCTCCTATTCTGAGAGCTGTCTTTCATCTTGTTTATAGTTTCCTTTGCTGTGCAAAAGCTTTTAAGTTTTATTAGGTCCCATTTTAATTTATTTTTTATTTCCCTTAATCTAGGAGATATGTCAAAGAGGATCTTGCTGTGATTTATGTCAAAGACTTGTATTGCCTGTGTTTCCCTCTAAGAGATTTATAGTTTTTGGCCTTACATTTAAGTCTTCAATCCATTTTGAGTTTATTTTTGTGTATGGTGTTAGGAAGTGTTCTAATTTCATTCTTTTACATGTAGCTGTTCAGTTTTCCTAGCACCATTTATTGAAGAGGCTGCTTTTTTCCATTGTATATTCTTGCCTTCTTTGTCAAAGGAAAGGTGCTTATACGTGTAGGACGTGGAGAAAAGGGACCACTCCTGCACTGCTGGTGCGAATGCAAACTGATATAGCCTATGGAGAATGGTACGGAGATTCCTTAAAAATTGGCAATAAATCTACCATATGACCCAGCAATCCCACTACTGGGCATATACCCTGGTAAAATCACAATTCTAAAAGACACGTGTACCCTACTATTCATTGCAATGGGGTATTTACTATTTACCATAATTCACTATTTACAATATTTACAATATATTACACTATTTACAATACACTCACTATTTATAGGACATGGAAGCAACTTAGATGTCCATCAACAGATGAATGGATAAGGAATTTGCGGTATATTTATACAATGGAATATTACTCAGTCATAAAAAGGAATGAATTTGAGTCCATTGTAGTGAGGTGGATGAATCTAGAGCCTCTTATACAGAGTGAAGTAAATCAGAAAGAGAAAAACAAATATCATATGTTACTGAATATATATGGAATCTAGAAAAATGTTATTGAGGAACCTAGTAGAGAATGGATTTGTGGCACAGCAGGGGAAGGGGAGGGTGGGGTAAACTGAATAAGTAGCATTGACATACATACACTTCATGTGTAAAAAAGTTGGTGAGAAGTTGCTAAACAACATGGGGAGCCCAGCATAGTGCTTTGGGATGGCCTAGAGAGGTGGGATGGAGAAGGCAGTGGCACCCCACTCCAGTACTCTTGCCTGGAAAATCTCATGGATGGAGGAGCCTGGTGGGCTGCAGTCCATGGGGTCACTAAGAGTCAGACACGACTGAGCAACTTCACTTTCATTTTTCACTTTCATGTATTTGAGAAGAAAATGGCAACCCACTCCAGTGTTCTTGCTTGGAGAATCCCAGGGACGGGGGAGCCTGGTGGGCTGCCGTCTCTGGGGTCACACAGAGTCGGACACGGCTGAAGCGACTTAGCAGCAGCAGCAGCAGAGGGGTGGGATGGGAGAGGTGAGGGGTTCAAGAGGGAGGGCACAGGTATATATAATCATAACTGACCCATGTCCTTGTGTGGCAGGAACCAACACAACATTGTAAACCAATTTTCCACCAATTAAAAAATTAAGAAAAGAACCATTTTCTGAGGAGGAAAGTGATTGACTGGAGGACAGGAAAAGGAGAGGCTTTACTCGCGAACTTGAGTTCTACACTTCTATTCAGTTCAGTTTAGTCACTTAGTCATGTCCGACTCTGCGACCCCATGAATTGCAGCACGTTAGGCCTCCCTGTTCATCACCATCTCCCGAGTTCACTCAGACTCATGTCCATCGAGTCAGTCATGCCATCCAGCCATCTCATCCTCGGTCGTCCCCTTCTCCTCCTGCCCCCAATCCCTCCCAGCATCAGAGTCTTTTCCAGTGAGTCAACTCTTCACATGAGGTGGCCAAAGTACTGGAGTTTCAGCTTTAGCATCAGTCCTTCCAAAGAACACCCAGGGCTGATCTCCTTTAGAATGGACTGGTTGGATCTCCTTGAAGTTTAAGGGACTCTCAAGAGTCTTCTCGAACACCACAGTTCCAAAGCATCAATTCTTTGGTGCTCAGCCTTCTTCACAGTCCAACTCTCACGTCCATACATGACCACAGGAAAAACCATAGCCTTGACTAGACGGACCTTAGTTGGCAAAGCAATGTCTCTGCTTTTGAATATACTATCTAGGTTGGTCATAACTTTTCTTCCAAGGAGTAAGCAAGCGTCTTCTAATTTCATGGCTGCAGTCACCATCTGCAGTGATTTTGGAGCTCCCCAAAATAAAGTCTGACACTGTTTCCAAATCAAGAGAGAACCGTTGGGTCAGGGTGGAAAAGGAGAGCTGTGTTTTGATGTCGCTGGTGACTTGTGAGAGATGACCAGGAACAGTGAATCTGGAGGGGTTGCAGTGGATGGGTCTAGCTGGGCCTTCCTAGGTGGAGACATGCCTTCCTTTGGAAGGTTTGGAGAACTGGTTCAAATTGCTGAAATCTTTGGTCTTTTCAGGTTATGGACATTGGGTGAAGGTAGGAGGACTGACCCTGATGGAGTGGATAGATATTTTGGAGATACTCCTTTGGGAAAGCCTAGTTTGGGATAGGTAAAGGATTAGTGTTAGAAATTTGACTAGAAATTCTGAATCCTGCTGAGGCCCCAGTGGGCCTTTGGCCTGAGCTTTTTTAAGTTCTTCTTTAAGACTTAAGTTCTTCTTTAAGACTGTATGGGAACTTACACCATGTTAATGAACCAAATCTAAGTCAGGGTCAACAGTTGGAGTTCAAGAAAATGTATAGAGCTGCAATGAGCAAACAATCATGTAAGAAAAGTGGGAAGGTACAGACTGCCAGAGTATTTAAGAGAGTGGCTGGTAAAGGCTGGACAGGAACAGGGAAGCCAATGGAACATGGAAGAATGGGCACAGCAGTTTTTAATCAAATCACCTTAACAGGAAAGGGGGGAAGCTAGGAGTCATGCTAATCAGTGAAAACAAATCTGTAATAGTGTGGGGGGAGGAAACCATACCCCCTTCTTAAAACAAATGTGTGGTCAATATAGCAGATGGTGTAGGTGCCCACTCATATCTCCTCAGCATTCATTTTCATGAACTAAGGTTTGCAATTACCAGCAGCCATTACTCTCTGCCTGAGTGAGGTCCCTGGTTGGTGAAGCCTAGTCTGCATGAGCATGATGTACACCTGATTGTAGCCGCAAGGTGGAGAAGCAGTGAGTATGCTACAGATACTGGAGAATTACCTGATGTTTCCTCCTGCCACTACTCCTCTTGCAGCCTTGTATTTTCCAGTGGATAGGTAACTATAACAACATGTTCTTCTTACAGTGTGAATGTGACATTCCTCCCATTGAGGAGTGATGTCTAAGTCCTCTTCCCTTGAAACTGGGCAGGCTTTGGGGATTATTTCAATCAATAAAGCATGGCAGAAATGATGCTGTACAACATCGGAGGCTAGGTCATAAAAGGCAAAGTTTATACCTTGCTTACTGGACTCCTGTGAAATGGTCTTCCAGTTACCAGGTAAGCAGTCTGACTGTGTCAAGGATACCACGTTCTGAGGAAGCCCAAACTAGCCCATGGCAAACGATCAGAGGAGAGCCATGAGACTATGGAGAGACAGAGATGCTGGCCCACCCCCTAGATGACTTGGTACCCCTTGCTGTTCCATCTCTAGCCACCATTTGAGAATAACTACAGGAGAGATCCTGAGCTAGAATAGCCCAACCATGTTTTTCTTAAGTTCCTAACCAATGGAAACTGTGAGAGATGATTATTGCTGTTCAGAGCCCCTAAGTCCAGGTGATTTTTTCTAACAAACGATCAGAGGAGAGCCATGAGACTATGGAGAGACAGAGATGCTGGCCCACCCCCTAGATGACTTGGTACCCCTTGCTGTTCCATCTCTAGCCACCATTTGAGAATAACTACAGGAGAGATCCTGAGCTAGAATAGCCCAACCATGTTTTTCTTAAGTTCCTAACCAATGAAACTGTGAGAGATGATTATTGCTGTTCAGAGCCCCTAAGTCCAGGTGATTTTTTCTATAGCAGCAGATAACAAGGGGCTCTCCTGGTGGCTCAGATGGCAAAGAATCTGCCTGCAATGCAGGAGACCTAAGTTTGATCCCTGGGTCAGGAAGATCCCCTGGACAAGGGAATGGCTACCCACTCCAGTATTTCTTGCCTGGAGAATTTCATGGACAGAGGAGCCTGGAGGGCTACAGTCCACAGGGTTGTAAAGAGTTGGACATGACGGAGAGACTAACATTTTCACATTCTATTAGATAACCAGAACATTCCCATCCCCTTAACCAATGGCCATCAGGACTTGGTGTCTGAATTTTCCATCCCTTTCCCCACTGAGTAGGGTAACGTTGAAGAATGTGTTTTTCTCTGTAGTTACCACAGTGACAACTTTTTAGTTGCTGTCCCTTTTCTGCTTCATTTTCCCTTCTCTTCTGGCGTTTCCCAGAATTGCCTCCCCAAGAAGCTGTGCTGCACCGTGCTTATTCACTCTTTGTCATGTCCGACTCTGTAACCCCATGGACTGCAGCCCACCAGGCTCCTCTGTCCGTGGGATTCTCCGGGCAAGAATACTGGAGTGGGTTGCCATGCCCTCCTGCGCGGGGTCTTCCCAACCCCTGGATTCTTTACCATCTGAGCCACCAGAAAAGCCCCTCCTCCCCAAGCCCAGAAACTAGTGAAGTCTCTCAGTCATGTCTGACCCTTTGTGACCCAATGGACTGTAGCCTGTCAGGTTCCTCCGTCTACAGGATTTTCCAGGCAAGAATACTGGAATTGCCATTTTCTTCCCCAGAAACTACTTGTAGTTAAAGCCCTAGTCAGGGTTTGGTTTTAAGGGAACACAAAGCATGATAATTTTCAATGTTAAGCATTTCTCATTTAATTCTGAGTACTTAGTGACTTCTTCACCCATCCCCTGAAATGCATTTAAAACATCTTTCAGGCCCTTTTCTGCCCAGCTCTCCTTTCACACCATCTGGAAGACCTTCCCAGTACTTCCCTGAGACAATGAAGACTGCCTGCAAAGTGTTCCTCCAACTTTCATCGTGTTTTTTTCCTGCTCAATTTTTCTCCTTCACAAGAAGAAATAGGGGAAAAAAAGGACTTCCCTGGTGGTCCAGTGGTTAAGACCGCCCTCCCAATATACAGGGCATGGAATCAATCCCTGGTCTGGGAACTAAGATCCCATATGCTGCAGGGCATGGCCATGTTTTTCTCCTTCAAGCATCCCAACACTAGGTTCTCTCCTTCCGTTAGTAGCAGAAGGGATATCCCTCTGCCTGTCTAGGTCTGATTGCTCCGTATCCACTCTGGGTTCCCTCCACTCTTGTCTCCTTAGAGACATAAGCCTCTGACCATAACTAGACACTCTCTTGGACCTTGCCTTCTTTACTGGCCCATCTCCTAGAGCTCTCCTTCACTTTGACCTTACCTTTGTTCTAGCTACTGTCCTCTCTTTCCTTTCTCAGTATAGTTTCCAAAAAAAAAAAAAAATTGTATCCAAGTTTGTTGTGTCTCTCCTTCTTTCTCTCTAATTCACCCATGCTTTCCTGAAGGTGAATGTTCCAGAGACAGTATTCAAGTCCTACCAAAGCTACGCTGCTCGGCTCCCTCAGCTTAGTGCACAAAACCCCAGTGTGTGGGGACTTCCCTGGTGGCCCAGCAGTAAACAATCTGCCTGCTGATGCAGGGGACACTGGGTCGATTTCTGGTCAGGAAAACTGCACACACCACAGGACAGCTGAGCTTTCAGGCCACAACTACTGAACCTGTGTACCCAGAGCCCAGGCTTTACAACAAGAGAGGCCACCGCAATGAGAAGCCTGTGCACCTCAGTTAGAGAGTAGCCCCTACTTGCCACAGCTGGAGAAAGCCTGCGGACAGCAACAGGACCAGAACAGCCAAAAAAACAGAACCTGGTGTTTGACTTCTTGCCTGTCCCTCTGCCACAGGTCACACGGATTCTTCACTTCTGTCACCAAGGAGTACTTATATAACTTCAACATGTTCAGTTCAGTTTAGTCGCTCAGTCGTGTTCGACTCTTTTCGACCCCATGAATCGCAGCACACCAGGCCTCCCTGTCCATCACCAACTCCCGGAGTTCACTCAGATTCACATCCATCGAGTCAGTGATGCCATCCAGCCATCTCATCCTCGGTCATCCCCTTCTCCTCCTGCCCCCAATCCCTCCCAGCATCACAGTCTTTTCCAGTGAGTCAACTCTTCGCATGAGGTGGCCAAAGTACTGAAGTTTCAGCTTTAGCATCTTTCCTTTCAAAGAAATCCCAGGGCTGATGTCTTTCAGAATGGACTGGTTGGCTCTCCTTGCAGTCCAAGGGACTCTCAAGAGTCTTCTCCAACACCACAGTTCAAAAGCATCAATTCTTTGGCACTCAGCCTTCTTCACAGTCCAACTCTCACATCCATACATGACCACAGGAAAAACCATAGCCTTGACTGGATGGACCTTAGTCGGCAAAATAATGTCTCTGCTTTAGTCCATCACCAACTCCCGGAGTTCACTCAGATTCACATCCATCGAGTCAGTGATGCCATCCAGCCATCTCATCCTCGGTCATCCCCTTCTCCTCCTGCCCCCAATCCCTCCCAGCATCACAGTCTTTTCCAGTGAGTCAACTCTTCGCATGAGGTGGCCAAAGTACTGAAGTTTCAGCTTTAGCATCTTTCCTTTCAAAGAAATCCCAGGGCTGATGTCTTTCAGAATGGACTGGTTGGCTCTCCTTGCAGTCCAAGGGACTCTCAAGAGTCTTCTCCAACACCACAGTTCAAAAGCATCAATTCTTTGGCACTCAGCCTTCTTCACAGTCCAACTCTCACATCCATACATGACCACAGGAAAAACCATAGCCTTGACTGGATGGACCTTAGTCGGCAAAATAATGTCTCTGCTTTTGAATATACTATCTAGGTTGGTCATAACTTTTCTTCCAAGGAGTAAGCGTCTTTTAATTTCATGGCTGCAGTCACCATCTGCAGTGATTTTGGACACAGGTAACACTGAATTGGAGTCCACTCATATGACTTCTTTTTACTTTAACTACTTTTTTAAAGGTCCTATCTCCAAATACGGTCACATTCTAAGGCAGTGGGGTTTAGGGTTTGTTTCTTTTTGCTGTGCTGGGTCTTTGTTGCTGCTCAGACTTTTTCTCCAGTTGCAGCAAGCAGGGTGCATGTGGCTCCTATGGCTTCTCGTTGCAGTGGCTTCTCGTTGCAGAGCAAAAGCCAGGCCTCCTGCACTGCAGGCAGATTCTTTATCACGGAGCCACCAAGGAAGCCTGGTTTAGGACTTTAACATGTGAATTTTGAGAGGACACGGTTCAGCCCACAACACTCCCCAGTCTAAAGAACCCATGCTTCTTCGTGTTAAATTCTAAAAACGCCAGGTCAGATATCACATTCTTTCCCATTATAGGTTATTATGAAATATTGAATTTGGCTCCCTGTGCTATGCAACAGGTCCTACACCATTAGTGGAAATGTAAATTTGTGCAGCCATTATGGAGAACTGTATGGGGGTTCCTTAAAAAAACTGAACATAGAGTTGCCATACAGTCTAGCAATGCCACTCCTGGGCATATATCCAAAGAAAAACCCATTTCAAAAAAAATGCATGAGTCCTAAATGTTCATCAAAGCACTATTTATAATAGTCAAGCCATGGAAGCAACCTAAATGTCCATCTACAGATGAGTGGACAAAGACGATATGATCCATCTATGTGTGTATATACAGTGGAATATTAGTCAGCCATAGAGAGTAAAATAATGCCATTTGCAGCAACATAAATGGACATAGCTACAGGAAGTAAGGCAAAGACAAATACCGGATATCACTTATATGTGAAATCCAAGAATAAAAGATACAAATGAATTTATTTATAAAACAGAAAGAGATTCACAGACATAGAAAACAAATTTATGGTTCCAAAGGGGAAAGGAGAGGGGAGGGACAAATTAGGAAGTTGGTATATAATACACATTATTATATATAAAATAAATAATCAACAAGGACCTATTGTATAACACAGGGAACCAAATTCAATATTTTGTAATAACCTATAATGGAAAAGAATCTGGAAAAGAACACATATATAGGAGTCACTGTGCTGTACACTTGAAACTAACATAACATTGTGAATCAATTTCAATTAGAAAAAAATAAATGACTTAGAGATACGCTGGAGGAGCCCACCTTCCAGAAGCGGAGAGTTGCTGAGTACAGGACCTGCCATCGGAGCCAACTGAGAGAGAAAGGAACATGTGTTCAGTGTAACAGTGAGAGCTGAGGAGAACTCTTCAAAGAAAAGAGGGAGGAGGGAAAGAGAAAGGACCACAGATTGTGGAAAATGGAACAGAAAGATGGTGCAGAGAGCATTTCAGAATATTAAGATGGTAAGAGAGTCAGCCCTCAGTGAATATGCAGTCACTGGGGAGGAAGGGGGCACTCTGGTTATCACCCCGTGCCACCTGGTGGCCACCTGGCCAGTTTCCATCAGACACTCCACCTTCCCTTGCACCCTTTCCACTTCCTGTTATCTTTAGCTACGTTTGAAAGTCAAAATCACCCGAATCATGTTCACGCAGTGTGTAGTTTCAGTGATGAATCTCAGAGCACTGATTTCTTCGGCCTCTTTTTGGCAGCAATGGATCTAATTGTGAAATTCTGAGAGGTATGGGGGAAAGGGACAGGGAACAGAGAAGGCCCTCATGCATTTCCTTCTCTCCTGCTGCTGTCACTAACACGGTCACAGTGAAGCTACTGTTGGGAAATTCCAGCCTCATAGGGTTGTTGTGAAGATTAGTGGGTTAATAATATAAATTGTTTGGAATAGGACCTGGTCTTTGGAAGTGCTAAGTAGGTATTAACTGCTGTTACTATTAAGCCATAATCTCCAACCCACAGCAGTTTGCCACCATGTGTCTCTAACAGAGGTCATACATGGTGTTGGACATGACTGAGCAACTTCACTTTCACTTTTCACTTTCCTGCATTGGAGAAGGAAAACCCACTCCAGTGTTCTTCCCTGGAGAATCCCAGGGACGGGGGAGCCTGGTGAGCTGCCGTCTACGGGGTCACACAGAGTTGGGCACGACTGAAGCGACTTAGCAGCAGCAGCAGCAGCAGCAGATACTAATTAACCAAGCAAGTTTTTGCTTAAAATTTAGTAAAAGCATCAGAATCTATTTTCATTTCTCCTGCAGTTCAAGGGTGAATATGAACCCTCATGCATCTAACCAGATAGTAGATGCCAGGGCTAGGATGTGAACCCAGATGCTTGTGCTCATGACCTCCAGCTTGCACCATCTCCCTTATACCTACATTCCATTTAGCACGTTGAGTTCAGATCTGCTTGTGAACTCTGGTTCTTCCTCTGTGTACTCTACTACTTATAGAAGAATCTGTCCTCTGGAATGATTTCTCCTGAGCTCTTGGAGAAGTCTTTCACTTCAGCTTTTTTTCACTCATCTTTTTGTCTCTTCCTAACACTTATTTTCCAAATGTTCAGATTATGCTGATTCAGGAATAAATGGGCACGTCTCAAATATTTGACATTTAAAAAATAATGGAACAACAGCAGTTAGGGGAGGTGATTCCTACTCAGTTCTTTCCTTCCTGTGGCTTAGCATGCAGAAGTCCAATTAGGTGGATACAAAGTGAAATCAAAGAACAATACACACTGTCTGCCCACATGGGGGTTGGGGAGTGATACTGAGAACCTCGGCCAACAGATCTAAGATATACATGTTAACAGTCTTGTACTCTTAGGGGACTTGAAAGCCTATAATACAACTTTGTAAATACTAGTGAATAGAATGGCTTAAAACATCATTAAGCTGGATCAGCTGTATGGAAGGGGAAAGAGTCAGGAAACAGTAGAAAGTAAACAACTGCCACTGAAGTTGTTGGAAAATTACACCCTTCTCTCTGCTATAGAATTTCAGAGCTCTGTGAGGAGCAAGGAACTCGACTCCAAATAAGTATAGAGCTCAGCTCTCAAAATGCAAAGATGAAACAGGAGAAACTCTTGAGGGGCAAATGGAGAACTGACTAGCAGAGCTTCTCAAGAGAGTGAAAAGTAATTACAGTGAAGCTAGTTTCATAACACAGAGCGAAAAGACTGTCAACACACGTGGTAAGAAGCACTGATATATATCCATGATGGAAAAGAGAGACTTTTCCTTGCATTAATAATGTTCCTGGAAAAGGAACTCTTTATGTAGTAAGTTAAGAATGAACAACGTCCTCTCCAGAAGCCAGAAACAAGTTTGAAAAAGAAATAATAGTGTAATGATGAGAGCTGCAGGAAGTCACTACTGTGAGCCACTGTGAGAACAAGAGTGACTGTATCAGGCACATTGTAGGAAGGGGAGGGAAGGGCATAAGACGATGATTTGAAAAGTACAAAGAAGTCATGCATATAGGGCTTTAAAAATCATTATTATTATTCCACTTGAGCAGGTACACTTTCAGAAAAAAAACAAGGTCAACAGTTTCAAGAGAAGCACATGTCCATGTTTTCTGTGCATTTGATGAAAAAAATAAAAGTGAATCTAAAATAATTCTGATAAAGCACTGACCATATTCTGAGACTTCCTGAGGACTATACCCCACCCACTCTGAGTGCTGACAGATGAGAATTCTCCAGACACTTTCAGTATCCTTACTCCACTGGGGCAGGCTATGTCTTTAATCAACCCCAGGGTGGACAAACACACATCCTGGATCTTCAGGGGCAGGACGAATTTAAACCAGCCTTAATTTCCTCCACAAGTACAGTGGCTTTTGTTCATCTATCCTGAAGTTGGGTTGGAAAATACAGTCATAATACTGCAGAGCAGAAACTTTTCTTTTTCTTCTACTGTTTTCCATTGGCTCAGCTGTTTCCTTTTTTCTTCCAGACTTTTCAAATATTTTCCTCTTCTTCTTTCCTTGTTATCTTCCATCACCTTTGTCTTTCTCTTCTCCCCAAAACCCTGGTCCCTGCTAGGAAGCCCCACTGATCTGCAGAATGGGGCTGGCAGAATACCAGTCACCTCATTGCATTCGCTTTCTTCCTGACAGTATTCCCTTTGTTTGAAAAACAAACCAAAACATTCTCTTCTTCAACTTTGAATCTTACTAATACTTCCCTTACATGTTCAGATCTTCCATAAACTTTCAATTACAGATGTCAACTAAAAGATATAGGCAAACTGAAAGTAGAGATTTGGTGGGAATATTTAGGACTCCCAGCACTTCAGTAGCTCTGAGAAAATCGCTCTGAGGAGGCAGGAGTCAGGCTATACACAAGTTTGCAACAAAGTGAACGGGCAGTCTGAAGGTCAAAGATTAGGTTTCAAGTTAAGGAATTTAGCATTCTTTGTATGGGAACGTGCAAGCCTCTGGGCTCACTGAATTCAGGTCTTTCTTTTGCATCTCAGCCATCTGAGGTCAAAGCTGTTCTCCTAGCTTCTTGCATTCCCCCAGCTCCACAGTGTCGAGTGGCAGCATCTGCTGGATCACAGTTTGGGGAGCTCTCACTCAGCTTTGGAGGCCAGAAACCGCTGATGGCTGTGACATTTCTTATTTATTAATATGGCGGGAGATATTTTCATTTCGCACAGATTTTCATAGGACCTGCTGCTTACTGTTCCCTCCCAAGGGCAACAATAATAACAGTTTTGTTTTTCTGTATCAGGGAGCAAACCCTGAGGTTGGTGATACAGTCATTTCCCCCAGGGTTAATCAGATGCTGGCAGAGGGAACTGCCAGGACCTCAGCCAGGAGTGGGCTCCAAGGAGGTCTCTCCCACATCCCAGTAGGAGTCCAGGGGACTCTCGCTCCCTGGGGCTCCGCTGACCCTGCTTTCCTAGCGCCACAGGAACCCCGACTGAGGATCCAGTCCTCTGCCCTATATAGAACACCAGGTATTAGTGATAACGGCCATTTAACAAAGCCCTGGAAAAGCAGCACCTATTTCCGTCCAGTTAAGGTTTTCCCAATCCCGCCCTCCCTGGGAACTGACCATTCAGCTTCGGGCTTTATCGGCAGCACTTGATTCGTGGATCACAGAGGGCCCGTTAGAGAGGGCCGATCCCATTGGGCTGCGTTGCAGTCGCTGGAAACTGATCCTGAAATGAAAACCCCAGGCCAGGACGGGTGGGTCAGAGGCAGCACCTCAGAGGCTGCCTCTTGCCTTAGCAACCGTGGAAGGTCAGGCCCTGGTCTGCAGTTTGGACGAGCGTGGAACCGGTGGAACCTGGCGATGCCAAGGACACTAACCTTAGTTTCTTCAGCAAGCCTTTCCAGATTGGCAGGAGAGATGGAATAGCCTCCGTCGCTCCATTTCTCTCATTTTTATTCTTTCAATTTAGTCGCTCAGTTATGTCTGACTCTTTGCGACCGCAAAGACGCCAGGCTTCCCTGTAGATCACCAACTCCTAGAGCTTGGTCAAATTCATGTCCATCCAGTCAGTGATACCATCCAACCATCTCATCCTCTGTCGTCCCCTTCTCCTCCTGCCTTCAATCTTTCCCCGCATCAGGGTCTTTTCTAATGAGTCAGTTCTTCACATCAGGTGGAGTTTCAGCTTCAGCATCAGTTCTTCCAATGAATATTCAGGACTGATTTCCTTAAAACCCTGAGGTTGGTGATACAGTCATTTCCCCCAGGGTTAATCAGATGCTGGCAGAGGGAACTGCCAGGACCTCAGCCAGGAGTGGGCTCCAAGGAGGTCTCTCCCACATCCCAGTAGGAGTCCAGGGGACTCTCGCTCCCTGGGGCTCCGCTGACCCTGCTTTCCTAGCGCCACAGGAACCCCGACTGAGGATCCAGTCCTCTGCCCTATATAGAACACCAGGTATTAGTGATAACGGCCATTTAACAAAGCCCTGGAAAAGCAGCACCTATTTCCGTCCAGTTAAGGTTTTCCCAATCCCGCCCTCCCTGGGAACTGACCATTCAGCTTCGGGCTTTATCGGCAGCACTTGATTCGTGGATCACAGAGGGCCCGTTAGAGAGGGCCGATCCCATTGGGCTGCGTTGCAGTCGCTGGAAACTGATCCTGAAATGAAAACCCCAGGCCAGGACGGGTGGGTCAGAGGCAGCACCTCAGAGGCGGCCTCTTGCCTTAGCAACCGTGGAAGGTCAGGCCCTGGTCTGCAGTTTGGACGAGCGTGGAACCGGTGGAACCTGGCGATGCCAAGGACACTAACCTTAGTTTCTTCAGCAAGCCTTTCCAGATTGGCAGGAGAGATGGAATAGCCTCCGTCGCTCCATTTCTCTCATTTTTATTCTTTCAATTTAGTCGCTCAGTTATGTCTGACTCTTTGCGACCGCAAAGACGCCAGGCTTCCCTGTAGATCACCAACTCCTAGAGCTTGGTCAAATTCATGTCCATCCAGTCAGTGATACCATCCAACCATCTCATCCTCTGTCGTCCCCTTCTCCTCCTGCCTTCAATCTTTCCCCGCATCAGGGTCTTTTCTAATGAGTCAGTTCTTCACATCAGGTGGAGTTTCAGCTTCAGCATCAGTTCTTCCAATGAATATTCAGGACTGATTTCCTTTAGGATTGACTAGTTTGATCTGCTTGCAACCCAAGGGACTCTGAAGAATCTTCTCCAACACCAGAGTTCAAAAGCATCAGTTCTTCAGTCCTCAGCCTTCTTTATGGTATAGCTCTCACATCAATACATGACTATTGGAAAAACATAGCTTTGACTCTACAGACCTTTGTCGGTAAAGTAATATCTCTCTGCTTTTTCATATACTGTCTAGGTTGGTCATAGCTTTTCTTCCAAAGAACAAGCATCTTTTAATTTCATGGCTGCAGTCCACAGTGACTTTGGAGCCCAAGAAAATTAAGTCTTTCACTGTTTCCATTGTTTCCCCATCCATTTGGCATAAAGTGATGGGACCGATGCCATAATCTTAGTTTTTTGAATGTTGATAAGCCAGCTTTTTCACTCTCCCCTTTCACTGTCATCAGAAGGCTCTTTAGTTCCTCTTCACTTTCTCCCATAAGGGTGGTGTCAACTGCATATCTGAGGCTATTGATATTTCTTCTGGCATTCTTGATTCCAGCTTGTGCTTCATCCAGCCCAGCATTTCACATCATGTACTTTGCATAGAAGTTAAATAAGCAAGGTGACAACACACAGCCTTGATGTACTCCTTTCCCAGTTTGGAATCAGTCTGCTGTTCCATGTCCAGTTCTTTCTTTATTTCCAAAGTATTTTTATTTGTCAGCCTCAGAGTAAAAACCGACTTACTTTCACATGGGCATAAGAAATACTTTTATTTTATGGGTCAGTGTAATTTTTTAAATAAGTAAACTGTGAAAAGTTTGGCAGTCAGCTCTCCTTTCCCTACATTTTCTATGAGAAAAACACTCCCCTGCTTGTCATTTATATGCTTGCTCGACATTTGTATTTCTTCTTATGTAGAGAGAGACTACGTGACAAATCCTTGCCGTATTCTGAAATTTCTACACATTCATACACGTCAACAGATACAAGGAAGACTAAAGGAACATTCTGAAGTCACTCGGAGTGGGATAGGAGTTGGCCACTGTTGGAACGTTTTCCCACCATATCATTCCTGATTACCTTGGTTTAAAGGAGAAGGAAATGGCAAATCACTGCAGTATTCTTGCCTGGGAAATCCGTGGACAAAGGAGCCTGGCAGGCTACAGTCCATGGGGTCACAAAGAGTCAGACACGACCTAGCGACTAAACAACAACAAAGATAGCAGACTGTGTTTTCTTCTCAGAGGTGGAGGGAACTAATGGAGATGAGGAGAGCTAAGCAGACAAAAGTAGAAATGGGATCATTCTTGGATAACCTCAGTGTAGACAAATTTTCCTCTCCCAAATAGTTTTAATTATATATATATTTTATATTTTCATTAAAATTTTATTTAAAAGTTTTTGGAATTTTTATTTATGTATTTTGTTTTCCCTGGGTCTTTCTTGCTTGTGTGGGTTCTCTATACTTGTGGTGAGCAGGCATTGCTCTGCTTTGCTGTGCTTGAGCTGCTCATTGCTGTGGCTTCTGCTGTGGCAGAGCACGGCTCAAGTCATGCGGGCTTCAGTAGCTGCAGCATGCAGGCTCAGTAGTTGTGGCACAGGGGATCAGTTGCTCCAATACATGTGGAGTCCCCCCCAACCAGGGATTGAACCCATGACCCCTGCATTGGCAGGCAGATTCTTATCCACTGTGCCACCAGGAAAATCTTTTCCTTTTTTTTAAAGTAAGAATTTATTTTTAATGAGCAGTTTCAGGTTCATAGCAAAATAGAGGAGCAGAGATTTCTCATATACCTCCTCACCCCTCACATGCATAGCTTCCTCCATTGTTAACATCTTTATTAATTACACTTATTATCTACACTGATGAACCTGCATTGACACATCATCATCACCCTATGTCCACGGTTTACCTTAGGGTTCACTCTTTGTGTTGTCAATTCTATGAGTTTGAACAAATTGTATATGTATTTCAGCAAATATTATAACCCCAAAGCATTTGGATCTAAGTTTGTGAAATAGCAGGTTAGCAGCTGGCTGATCCTAGTTTGAATTTTAAAAGCAAGAAGAAGGATAGAAGAAATATGACTATTAAGTATTGTACTGTTTTTCTTATATAGCTTTGAAGGCAGTTCCAAGAGGAATTCCATAGACATTTTGAGCTATGTGGTCATATCACCTGTAGACATATCTTCCTATGGTGACTCCTTTGAAAGGCAAACTTTGTTTAGATGTATAAATTCTAATAATCAAAATTAGTTTATCTTCCCCTTTTTTTCTCCCTCTCTTCCATCTTTGTCTCATTTTCACAAAGGATTTGGGGGTATGACTTAATTGATTTATTTCAATTAAAGCTACTTTGAAATGTGAAAAATATAAATATGAAGTTTATTACAGTTATTTTAGACATTACCAAATTATTATCAAAATTCTTAGTCATCAATGAGTATATTGAGTGGTACTCAATATATTGTGCTACTGAAAGATTTTGTAGATCAAAATTGGAAATGTTAAACAACGTATTTTTTGGTTGATTTTGAATTATTATTTGAGAAGCTTTAAAAGAATTTTTGTTACTACCACTTTGGAGTTAGGCATTCCTAATTCCCTCTTTAAAATTTTGTAGCCTCTTTATTGTTAATGAAATGTATATATTGAACCATATGGGATCACCAGGGTTTTGTTTTATATTTGGTCAAAATAGTCAAGTATTGATAGTTTAATGTGAATCAACTTAATATCTGAATAAGAAAAATTTCACTTAAAATATTTTGAAGTTATACTGTTTTGATATAAATGACCACTTTCTAATGTATGGATTTTTATAAGATTTTATATATTGGGTTTACTTACAGCAGGTCCCATTTAAACCAGACTTTGCTCCTTTGCATATGTGCAGTATGATATCCTGACTAGAAATTCAGGAATTTAAGGGCAACTAGAAACCTTTCAGCACATGTCTTTCGCAGCATTAACCACAATCCTCCCTGACAAGTTGGAGGTTACTGACTGTGAAATGTAGCCAGTTGCTGAGAACTCAGGGTGTATTCTTTTCTTGACCCCTAAAAACTGGCCTGTTTCCAATTAATGGTTTCTCGTTTTTTTGAGGCATGTTATGATCCAGTTTCCTGGTTAATTTCCAGATCTTCTGCCATTCTTCTTGTACAATTCATTTTCTTTGTGGTGGGTCTTACCGAAAGACATTGTGTACAGAAAAGGGGCTTCTGGAAATTATCATGTTTCAGCAACAAAATTGTTTAAACATCTGTCTATCATTTACAACCAACATCTCTGGTCTCATCCATGGAAAATATCACACATAGCAGAGAAAATTGAGAAGAGCTGGCAGAAGACAGCTGTTGAGTTTGCATCCTGCAATGAGTTCCTAGGAGACCTCATACCAAGGTTGTTTTTTACTTCAGTTTAACTTTTTGGGTGTGTTCCTTTCTGCAGAGAGCTGAAGGTCAGAGTCTGGTTTTGAAGGTGAACTTGAGGAATCAATCAGTGCATCCTCCTCCTGACTGGAAACTCAGCATCATTATGGACAGAGAGCCTGTCTCCAAGGCAAAGGGAGGTAGAGGCTCTTTAACATTCTTGAGCAGGCAGGAAGTGTTTCTGCTGGCTCTCATCCTTGCTGACGTGTCCTAGTCTCAGGTCACTGTTGTCCTCAGGGTCCTGCAGAGGGTGTAACTCCATGTACTTTGCACTGATGATTTGTCACCCTGGGAAGCCATCGACTAAACTTGTTCTTTAGGTCTCTGGTTAGGAACTTTGAATATATGCTGTCTTTAGGAGTTCATGGGCTTGTATATTTCTTTAAGGGCATTTTTCCAGGTTGTTTTTTTTTTAATGAGATAAGAAAACCTATCAAGAAAGCTGGTTAGCATGAAATTGAGCTTGGAGTTTGAACTGCTTTAATCTAGGGTATGATAGTCAAGCTCACAGTGATCTTTCCACCACTTTAAAGGCACTGAACTAATTAGGTATGAGATTATACAGCGTTAGGAACACACCTCTGAGTAGAACAGCAATGGTTCCATTTCCTTTAATGTAAGAATGTATGACCCCTGCATTGGCAGGCAGATTCTTATCCACTGTGCCACCAGGAAAATCTTTTCCTTTTTTTTAAAGTAAGAATTTATTTTTAATGAGCAGTTTCAGGTTCATAGCAAAATAGAGGAGCAGAGATTTCTCATATACCTCCTCACCCCTCACATGCATAGCTTCCTCCATTGTTAACATCTTTATTAATTACACTTATTATCTACACTGATGAACCTGCATTGACACATCATCATCACCCTATGTCCACGGTTTACCTTAGGGTTCACTCTTTGTGTTGTCAATTCTATGAGTTTGAACAAATTGTATATGTATTTCAGCAAATATTATAACCCCAAAGCATTTGGATCTAAGTTTGTGAAATAGCAGGTTAGCAGCTGGCTGATCCTAGTTTGAATTTTAAAAGCAAGAAGGATAGAAGAAATATGACTATTAAGTATTGTACTGTTTTTCTTATATAGCTTTGAAGGCAGTTCCAAGAGGAATTCCATAGACATTTTGAGCTATGTGGTCATATCACCTGTAGACATATCTTCCTATGGTGACTCCTTTGAAAGGCAAACTTTGTTTAGATGTATAAATTCTAATAATCAAAATTAGTTTATCTTCCCCTTTTTTTCTCCCTCTCTTCCATCTTTGTCTCATTTTCACAAAGGATTTGGGGGTATGACTTAATTGATTTATTTCAATTAAAGCTACTTTGAAATGTGAAAAATATAAATATGAAGTTTATTACAGTTATTTTAGACATTACCAAATTATTATCAAAATTCTTAGTCATCAATGAGTATATTGAGTGGTACTCAATATATTGTGCTACTGAAAGATTTTGTAGATCAAAATTGGAAATGTTAAACAACGTATTTTTTGGTTGATTTTGAATTATTATTTGAGAAGCTTTAAAAGAATTTTTGTTACTACCACTTTGGAGTTAGGCATTCCTAATTCCCTCTTTAAAATTTTGTAGCCTCTTTATTGTTAATGAAATGTATATATTGAACCATATGGGATCACCAGGGTTTTGTTTTATATTTGGTCAAAATAGTCAAGTATTGATAGTTTAATGTGAATCAACTTAATATCTGAATAAGAAAAATTTCACTTAAAATATTTTGAAGTTATACTGTTTTGATATAAATGACCACTTTCTAATGTATGGATTTTTATAAGATTTTATATATTGGGTTTACTTACAGCAGGTCCCATTTAAACCAGACTTTGCTCCTTTGCATATGTGCAGTATGATATCCTGACTAGAAATTCAGGAATTTAAGGGCAACTAGAAACCTTTCAGCACATGTCTTTCGCAGCATTAACCACAATCCTCCCTGACAAGTTGGAGGTTACTGACTGTGAAATGTAGCCAGTTGCTGAGAACTCAGGGTGTATTCTTTTCTTGACCCCTAAAAACTGGCCTGTTTCCAATTAATGGTTTCTCGTTTTTTGAGGCATGTTATGATCCAGTTTCCTGGTTAATTTCCAGATCTTCTGCCATTCTTCTTGTACAATTCATTTTCTTTGTGGTGGGTCTTACCGAAAGACATTGTGTACAGAAAAGGGGCTTCTGGAAATTATCATGTTTCAGCAACAAAATTGTTTAAACATCTGTCTATCATTTACAACCAACATCTCTGGTCTCATCCATGGAAAATATCACACATAGCAGAGAAAATTGAGAAGAGCTGGCAGAAGACAGCTGTTGAGTTTGCATCCTGCAATGAGTTCCTAGGAGACCTCATACCAAGGTTGTTTTTTACTTCAGTTTAACTTTTTGGGTGTGTTCCTTTCTGCAGAGAGCTGAAGGTCAGAGTCTGGTTTTGAAGGTGAACTTGAGGAATCAATCAGTGCATCCTCCTCCTGACTGGAAACTCAGCATCATTATGGACAGAGAGCCTGTCTCCAAGGCAAAGGGAGGTAGAGGCTCTTTAACATTCTTGAGCAGGCAGGAAGTGTTTCTGCTGGCTCTCATCCTTGCTGACGTGTCCTAGTCTCAGGTCACTGTTGTCCTCAGGGTCCTGCAGAGGGTGTAACTCCATGTACTTTGCACTGATGATTTGTCACCCTGGGAAGCCATCGACTAAACTTGTTCTTTAGGTCTCTGGTTAGGAACTTTGAATATATGCTGTCTTTAGGAGTTCATGGGCTTGTATATTTCTTTAAGGGCATTTTTCCAGGTTGTTTTTTTTTTAATGAGATAAGAAAACCTATCAAGAAAGCTGGTTAGCATGAAATTGAGCTTGGAGTTTGAACTGCTTTAATCTAGGGTATGATAGTCAAGCTCACAGTGATCTTTCCACCACTTTAAAGGCACTGAACTAATTAGGTATGAGATTATACAGCGTTAGGAACACACCTCTGAGTAGAACAGCAATGGTTCCATTTCCTTTAATGTAAGAATGTGAAGTTCTTTGTTAAGTCTGATAGGCTGCATGCTTCTAGTATATAAATTACACTATTATTAATGGATCTGTAGGATAAAAACTTTGGGATGATTAGTGAACTCTTCAGTCACTTGTAAGACGCAATCTGAGAAAATCAGACTTCATTAGTTTCCTCACAATGTGAGACTCCTGCCTTATAATTACAACTTTCTTAACTGAACCTCAGGTGACAGTTTTCTGTCTATCAATTAAGGAAGAAATAGATTTCATTTCACATGATCATGTACTAATTAATGTAGGAAATGCCTTTATGAAAGCATGTTTGCATGACTTTACCACAGTGCTCTCCAATGGAAACATAGTGCTGTCCTCATATGTAATTAATTTTTTCTAGTAGTTCCATTAAAAAGTAAAAAGAAATAGGTGAAATTAATTTGAATAATATACTTTATTTAATCTAATATATTCAAAATAGTATCCTGTCACTATGTAATCAATATAAAATCATTAGTGAAATATTTTATTTTTTAACTTATGTATGATATCTTAGAAATCTGATATTTTACACATACAGTGTATGTCAACTTGGACAAGCCACATTTCAAGTACTCAGTATCCACTTGTAGTTAGTGGCTGTTGAACTGGGAGCATGGCTTTAAACTGTTACTGTATCTGTAGTTAAGCAGAGGATTTCAGAGGAGAGAGAGAAATAGGGCAGGTAAAAGAAGACAAAAGCCCTTGCTGGATATGGAGCATCACTGGACCAGATTTCCAAGGGTATGCATTCTTCTGTTCAACATTTTAACTTTAAACCAAAAGCAACAACTTCCTTTATCTGACACCCCAGTAGGACATTGTGATCAAAACAAGAAAATTGTCTTATAGACTCAACGTCTGCCCTACAAATTTGGGGCTTCCCAGGTGGAGCTAGTGGTAAAGAACCTGCCTGCAAATGAAGGAGACATTAGAGACCTGTGTTCAATCCCTGGGTGGGGAAATCCCCCAGAAGAGGACACGGCAACCCACTCCGGTGTTATTGCCTAGAGAATCCCATGGACAGAGGAGCCTGGTAGGCTACAGTCCATAGGGTCGCAAAGAGTCAGACATGACTGGGGCGACTTAGAATGCATGCCGACAAATTTGAGAAGTGAGAACAGGTGCTTTGGACAGTGCACAGATAGACTTGAGTGCAAACCAGCCCTGTTGTTGCTGAGCTGTGAGCGTATGCAATGACACCACCCTTATAGAAAAAAGTTAAGGGGAACTGAAGAGCCTCTTGAAGAAAGTAAAAAAAAAAATTGAAAAAGTTGGCTTAAAACTCAGCATTCAAAAAATGAAGATCATGGCTTCGGGACCCATCACCTCTTGGCAAATAGATGGGGAAACAATGGAAACAGTGACAGACTTTATTTTCTTGGGCTCCATAATCATTGGGATGGTGACTAAGCCATGAAATTTAAAGATGCTTGCTCTTTGAAAGAAAAGCTATGACAAGTCTAACCAGCATATTAAAAAGCAGAGACATTATTTTGCCCACAAAAGTCCATCTAGTCAAAGCTATGGTTTTCCCAGTAGTCATACATGGATGTGAGAGTTGGACTGTAAAGAGAGCTGAGCGCCAAAGAATTGATGCTTTAGAATTGTGGTGTTGGAGAAGATTCTTAGGAGTCTGTTGGACTGCAAGGAGATCAAATCAATCAATCCTAAAGAAAAGCAGTCCTGAATATTCATTGGAAGGCCTGATGCTGAAGCTGAAGCTCCAATACATTGGCCACCTGTTGTGAAGAACTGACTCATTGAAAGAGACCCTGATGCTGGAAAAGATTGAGGGCAGGAGGAGAAAGTGATGACAGAGGATGAGATGGTTGGATGGTATCACTGATAGATGGATGTGAGTATGAACAAGCTGTGGAAGCTGGTGATGGGCAGGGAAGCCTGGCGTGTTATAGTCCATGGGGTCGCAAAGAGTCAGACGCAGCTGAGTGACTGAACTGAATGACTGATTAAGCTTATGCAAATCTGTTACCTCTTTGACTCCTTCCAGTCTAGTCAAGGGCATGGAAGTATCCAGTCTGGTGGGGTTTTCAGTTCGGTTCAGTTCAGTTCAGTTCAGTCACCCAGTAGTGTCTGAATCTTTGTGACCCCATGAATTGCAGCATGCCAGGCCTCTCTGTCCATCACTAACTCCTGGAGTTCACTCAGACTCACGTCCATCGAGTCAGTGATGCCATCCAGCCATCTCATCCTGTCGTCCCCTTCTCCTCCTGCCCCCAATCCCTCTTAGCATTAGAGTTTTTTCCAATGAGTCAACTCTTTGCATGAGGTAGCCAAAGAACTGGAGTTTCAGCTTTAGCATCATTCCTTCTAAAGAAATCCCAGGGCTAATCTCCTTCAGAATGGACTGGTTGGATCTCCTTGCAGTCCAAGGGACTCTCAAGAATCTGCTTCGACACCACAGTTAAAAAGCATTAATTCTTCGGCACTCAGCTTTTTTCACAGTCCAATTCTCACATCCATACATGACTACTGGAAAATACATAGCCTTGACTAGACGGATTTTTGTGGGCAAAGTAATGTCTCTGCTTTTGAATACGCTATCTAGGTTGGTCATAACTTTCCTTTCAAGGAGTGTCTTTTAGTTTCATGGCTGCAATCACCATCTGCAATGATTTTGGAGCCCCCAAAATAAAGTCTGACACTGTTTCCACTGTCGCCCCATCTGTTTTCCATGAAGAGATGGGACCAGATGCCATGATCTTTTTCTGAAAGTTGAGCTTTAAGCCAACTTTTTCCACTCTCCTCTTTCACTTTCATTAAGAGGCTTTTTAGTTCCTCTTCACTTTCTGCCATAAGGGTGGTGTCATCTGCATATCTGAGGTTATTGATATTTTTCCTGGCAATCTTGATTCCAGCTTGTGCTTCATCCAGCCCAGCATTTCACATCATGTACTCTGCATAGAAGTTAAATGAGCAGGGTGACAACACACAGTCTTGACATATGCCTTGTCCTATTTGGAACCAGTCTGTTGTTCCATGTCCAGTTCTAACTGCTGCTTCCTGACCTGCATATAGGTTTCTCAAGAGGAAGGTCAGGTGGTCTGGTATTCCCATCTCTTTCAAAATTTTCCACAGTTTATTGTGATCTACACAGTCAAACGCTTTGGCATAGTCAATAAAGCAGAAATAGATGTTTTTCTGGAATTCTCCTGCTTTTTCCATGATCCAGCAGATGTTGGCAATTTGATCTCTCGTTCCTCTGCCTTTTCTATTTTTTAAAAAAAATTTTTAAAATTTTACTTTAGTTTACTTTACAATACTGTATTGGGTTTGCCATACATTGACATGAATCCATCCCAGGGGTAAATGAGTTCCCAATCCTCTGCCTTTTCTAAAACCAGCTCAAACATCTGGCAGTTCACGGATCATGTATTTGAAGCCTGCTTTGGAGAATTTTGAGCATTATTTTACTAGAGTGTGAGATGAGTGCAATTGTGTGGAGTTTGAGTATTCTTTGGCATTGCCTTTCTTTGGGATTGGAGTGAAAACTGACCTTTTCCAGTCCTGTGGCCACTGCTGAGTCTTCCAAATTTGCTGGCATATTGAGTGCAGCACTTTCACAGCATCATCTTTCAGGATTTGAAACAGCTCCACTGGAATTCCATCACCTCCACTAGCTTTGTTCGTAGTGATGCTTTCTAAGACCCAGTTGACTTCACATTCCAGGATATCTGGCTTTAGGTGAGTGATCATACCATCGTGACTATCTGGGTCATGAAGATTTTTTGTACAGTTCTTCTGTGTATTCTTGCCACCTCTTCTTAATATCTTCTTCTTCTGTTAGGTCCATACCATTTCTGTCCTTTACTGAGCCCATCTTTGCATGAAATGTTCCCTTGGTAGTGGCGTTTTAGTGGGGGTTAAATTACATTCCTCATGGGAAGTTACCTAGGCCAGTTGTTTTGTGGTGTATGGGAGGTACTCAGTCTACCAAGACTGTTATTTTGTGTTTTTTTTCAATCTATTTTTCATCATCGGGGCACTTTGCCCAACCTTTATTGCCCTTTACTCTCTTTTTGCTTCCGAACTATTTCCTCCTCCAATTCCCAGAACCTCAATTTCTGCCACAGACCCTGCTCATCGGCCTGCTGTAATTGTGATTATGTTATACATATAAAAGGCTTATTGTCAAAGCACCAGTAATAATGGTAATAAAAATTCAGCTATTGCCCATTCCAAATCTATGTGAAATGTTCCATTTTGCTAAGTCTATGTGCTAAGTTGCTTCAGTCATGTCTGACTCTTTGCAACCCCATGGACTGTAGCCCACCAAGCTCCTCTGCCCATGGGGATTCTCCAGGCAAGAATACTGGAGTGGGTTGTCATTTCCTTCTCCAGGGGATCTTCCTGACCCAGGGATTGAACCCAGGTCTCTGGCATTGGCAGGTGGATTCTTTACCATCTGAGCCACCAGGGAAGCTGAAATCTTCCATTGCTCCTGCTAAGCTGCTTCAGTCGTGTCCGCCGACTCTGTGTGAACCCATAGACTGCAGCCTACCAGGCTCCTCTGTCCATAGGATTCTCCAGGCAAGGACACTGGAATGGGTTGCCATTTCCTTCTCCAATGCATGAAAGTGAAAAGTGAAAGTGAAGTTGCTCAGTCGTGTCTGACTTAGCGACCCCATGGACTGCAGCCTACCAGGCTCCTCTGTCCATGGGATTTTCCAGGCAAGAGTACTGGAGTGGGATGTCATTACCTTCTCCGTTAGATCACTCCAAATTTGGTGAAAAGACCAGATATACTTTTATTTTTGACCGACGGGTGGCAGTATTGTCTAAGTCACTGATCTCTGGGCAAGCTGGTCCCTGTGAGTTTCCTTTCTTTATGCCTTTCATTATCTGAGGTTCATTCTCTCACCCTGGAAGAGAGCTTTTCATTGAAAAGTTCAGAACTTGTGGACGGTATCAACCCCTAAAGTGCTAAAGGCAGCCCAGAACCCAGAGCTGCTGTCCATTCAGACACTTGGGGAGACGCCTCAGGCTCGGAGTCAAGGTTCCCAGGAGGTGGGTTTGGGCGGGGGCCTGGTAGATTAATGGCAGGATAAGATGCTTTCCAGCATCTAGGTATGGGGAAGAAGGGTAGTAAGGCTGACCTCAAGAAATTGCATGAAAATAGACAAAGCCTCCATGAAAAGAGACGTTTGATAAGTATCAAGCACTGATCTTATAAGCTCACTGGGAATTAATTTTCTTATCATCCCCAATTAGTAGAACATATTGTCTTTGAATTAGAGGGATGTGCTTAAAAATTATCTTTTTCTTGTTATGTGGCAGCCTGTATAGGAGAGGAGTTTGAGGGAGAATGCATACATATATATGTATTGCTGAGTCCCTTGACTTTTCACCTGAAACTATCAAAACATTGTTAATTGGCTATGCTCCAATACAAAATAGTGAAAGTCACTCAGTCGTGTCTGACTCTTTGTGACCCCATGGACTATACAGTCCATGAGTTCTCCAGGCAAGAATACTGGAGTGGGTAGCTGTTGCCTTCTCCAGGGGATCTTCCTAACTCAGAGACTGAACCCAGGTCTCCTGCATTGCAAGTGGATTCTTTACCAGATGAGCCACAAGGGAAGCCCAGGAATACTGGAGTGGGTAGTCAAATCCATGAATACTGGAGTGGTAGCCTATCCTTTCTCTAGCAGATCTTCCCAATGCAAGAATTGAACTGGGGTCCCCCACATGGCAGGCAGATTCTTTACCAGGTGAGCTATCAGGGAAGCCCACTTTAAAATAAAAAGCTCAAAAAATTATTCATTTTTAAAAATATCTTGCTACCTGGAATTTATCCTCCACCCTGGTCCTCAACACCCAGTACAATGACAATTTGGCAATTTGATTTATGATCTTTAGACATCACATTACTCAACCATTTGGATTAAGTCTTCATATTTGAAGATGAATTTCTTTCAGGCTTTCCTTTAAATTTTCTTTTTTTTTTTTTTTATCAGGTGACTGATTTGGTATGAATCAAGAAGTTTACCAGAGAACATTTAGGAAAGCATGAAGGAGAAAATAAAAACCAACCATTAGCTTGAAAAGATACATATCTTGAAAAATAAGATAGAAAAGCTATTGTTTATTGTTCCAGAGGATTGGACTAAATCAGAAAATCTTTTGAATTGTTTTATTATAAATTTTATGATTAATCATGCTGACAAAACAGGGCATGAATCTTCTAGGATTATCTTATTTTGTTTGACCATTCAGCTATTCA
>SJYC01140811.1:0-85236 GCA_006408675.1 Madoqua kirkii
TTGAAAAATAAGATAGAAAGCTATTGTTTATTGTTCCAGAGGATTGGACTAAATCAGAAAATCTTTTGAATTGTTTTATTATAAATTTTATGATTAATCATGCTGACAAAACAGGGCATGAATCTTCTAGGATTATCTTATTTTGTTTGACCATTCAGCTATTCATTTATATGTGAAAACATTGGAAAACCTGCTGTGAACCAAATATTGTGTTAGATTGGGGGTTGAGGGAGAGAGTTGGGCCATAACACCTTGTCCTTGCTTGTGAGTGCCTTACAATTTACTAGAGAAAAGAGACAAAGCAAATCAATAATTCCAGTGTGGTAACTGTCACGGTAGGGGAATATACCTTTTTATAGAAGCAGAAGGAAAGGCATTTGACTGCCCACTGGCAGCCAGGAAAGGCTTCACGGGGAGGTAACACAGCTGAGTCATTAAAGTCAAGCAAGAATGATCCATATTGGGCATAAGAAGATGGACATTCTAGGAAAAGGAGTGAAATATACAAAAGTACTTATATTCAACTGCTTGCTGTTTGTGAGGAATGGTAAGTACCTGATATGAAGCTGGAGTGGGCTATGTGAGTATATTGGGGAATAAAAGAACTAATTGGAATTGGATTAGAGAAGCTGAACAAGATAATAATGGGCTTTTTATACCAGGTGAGTTTTTGGGAACTTTATCTTATATAGGATTTCATGGCAGATGGATGTGGGGAGTAGGATAGTGAGAGAATTATACACTGTGACCCTTAATTCTACTTGGGACGATTGGATGAATGTTTGTAACACAGAGGAGGCGCAGGATGGAAGGAGCTGACAAAGATGACCAGCTTACTTTCAGATGTCAGGGGATGATCCTGCCCAGATGACAGCTCTCTGAATGAATTTGGCCATCAGGAGAGAGATCTCAAGTTCTAGGTACAAACTGTAGTTATTAATAATAACCATTTACTGAAGATTTATTGTTGTTCAGTTGCTAAGTCGTGTCCAGATCTTTTCGACCCCATGGACTGCAGCACTCTGGGCTTCCCTGTCCTTTACCATTTCCAGGACTTTGCTCAGACTCATGTCAATCGTGTCAGTGATGCTGCCCAACCATCTCATCCTTGACCACCTGCTTCTTCTTTTGTCTTCAATCTTTCCCACCATCAGGGTCTTTTCCAATGAGTTGGCTCTTCTCCTCAGGTGGTCAAAGTATTGGAGCTTCAGTTTTAGCATTGGTCCTTCCAATGAATATTCAGAGTTGATTTCCTTTAGGATTGACTGGTTTGATATTTTTGTTATCCAAGGGACCTTCAAGAGTCTTCTCCAGCACCACAATTTGAAAGCATCAATCCATCAGTCTTCCTTATGGTCCGACTCTCACATCCGTACATGAGTACTGGAAAAACCATTGTTGTTGCTGCTGTTCAGTTGCTCAGTCATGTCTGACTTTTTGTGACCCCATGGACTGCAGCACACCAGGCTTCCCTGTCCTTCCTCATCGCCCAGAGTTTGCTCAAACTCATGTCCATTGAGTTGGTAATGCCATCCAACCAACTAATCTTTCGCCACCTGCTTCTCCTTTTGTCTTCAATCTTTCTCATCATCAAGGTCTTTTCCAATGAGTCAGCTCTTCGTGTCAGGTGGCCAAAGTATTGGAACTTGAGCTTCAGCATCAGTCCTTCCAATGAATATTCAGGACTGATTTCCTTCAGGATTGACTGATTTGATCTCCTTGCAGTCCAAGGGACTCCCAAGAGTCTTCTTCAACACCACAGTTCAAAAGCATTGGTTCTTCAGTGCTCAGCCTTCTTTATAGTCCAACTCTCATATCTATATATGGCCACTGGAGAAACAATAGCTTTGACTATATGGGCCTTTGCTGGCAAACTAATGTCTCTGCTTTCTAATATGCTGTCTAGGTTTGTCATAGTTTTTCTTCAAAGGGTTAAGCGTCTTTTAATTTCCTGGCTACAGTCACCATCCAAGTGATTATGGAGTCCAGGAAAATAAAGCCTGTGTCACTGTTTTCATTGTTTCCCCATCTATATGCCATAAGTGATGGGACCGGATGCCATGATCTTAGTGTTTTGAATGTTGAGTTTTAAGCCAGCTTTTACACACTCCTCTTTCACCTTCATCAAGAGGCTCTCTGTTTAGTTCCTCTTTGCTTTCTGCCATAAGAATGATGTTATCTGCCTCTCTGAGGTTACAGATATTTTCCCCGGCGATCTTAATTCCAGCTTGTGCTTTATTCAGCCCAGCATTTTGCATGAGGTACTCTGCATAGGACTTCCCTGGTGGCTCAGACAGTAAGGCATCTGCCTACAATGCAGGAAACCTGGGCTCAATTCCTCAGGAAGATCTCCTGGAGAAGGAAATGGCAACCCATTCCAGTATTCTTGCCTGGAAAATCCTATTGAAAGAGGAGCCTGGTGGGCTACAGTCCATGGGGTTGCAAAGAGTTGAACACGACTGAGCGGCTTCACTTTCTCTTTCACTCTGCATAGAAATTAAATAAACATGGTAACAATGTACAGCCTTGATGTACTCCTTTTCCAATTGTGAACCAGTCCGTTGTTGCATGTCAGGTTCGAACTATTGCTTCTTGACCTGCATACAGATTTCTCAAGAAGCCAGTCAGATGGTATTATTATTTCTCTAAGAATTTTTCAGGTTTTTTGATCCACACAGTCAAAGGCTTCAATGTAGCCAGTGAAGCAGAAGTAGATGTTTTTCTGGAATTCTCTTGTTTTTTTCTATGATCCAACGAATGTTGGCAATTTGATCTCTGGTTCCTCTGCCATTTCTAAATTCAGCTTGAATGTCTGAAAGTTCTCAGTTCAGGTACTGTTGAAGCCTAGCTTGGAGGATTTTCAGCATTACTTTACTAGCATGTGAAATGAGTGAAATTATGCAGGATTTTGAACATTCTTTGGCATTTCCTTTCTTTGGGATTGGAATGAAAACTGACCTTTTCCATTCCTGTGGCCACTGCTGAGTTTTCCAAATTTACTAGCATATTGAGTACAGCACTTTCACAGCATTATTTTTGTGGATCTGAAGTAGCTCAGCTGGAATTCCATCACCTCCACTAGCTTTGTTCGTAGTGATGCTTCCTAAGGCTCACTTGACTTCACATTCCAGGATGTCTGGCTGTACACCATTGTGGTTATCTGGGTCATGAGGATCTTTTTTGTACAGTTCTGTGTATTCTTGCAACCTCTTCTTAACATCTTCTGCCTCTGTTAGGTCTGTACTGTTTCTGTCCTTTATCAAGCCCATCTTTGCATGATACTTTCCCTTGCTATCTCCAGTTTTCTTGAAGCGATCTCTAGTCTTTCCCATTCCATTGTTTTCCCCTGTTTCTTTGCATTGTTCACTTAGAAAGGCTTTCTTATCTCTCCTTGTTGTTCTCTGAAACTCTGCATTCAGATGGATGGGTATATCTTTTCTTTTCACCTTTGCCTTGCACTTTTCTTTTCTGAGCCTCCTCAGACAACCATTTTGCCTATTTTCAAAACCATAGCTTTGACTGGCAAAGTAATGTCTCTGTTTTTTTTTTAATTTATTTATTTTTTAATTGAAGGATGATTGCTTTACAGAATTTTGTTGTTTTCTGTCAAACTTCAGCATGAATCACACATACGTTTTTAACACACTGTGTAGGTTTGTTATAGCTTTTGTTCCAAGGAGCAAGCATCTTTTAATTTCATCTGCAGTGATTTTGGAGCCCAAGAAAATACAATTTGCTACTATTTCTGCTTTTTTCCAGTCTATTTGCCATGAAGTCATATATGATGGAACTGGATGCCATGATCCTAGTTTTTTAAATGTTGAGTTTTAAGCCAGCTTTTTAATGTGCCACATTTTGTATTAATCCTCTGGTAAATCTTGTGAAAGCACAACTCTGTAGCTACATTTTATAGGTGAGAAGCCACATTTTAGATGATATGACATGTCCCTTACCACGTGTCCAGAATATGGTGGAGCTGGAATTTGAGCCCAGGCCAATTCCAGAGCCTGTGTTCTCAACCACTGCCTTCTACAGAGCCATTTACACGGAGGTGTGGTTAAGTAATGGGCAAAGATGAAACATTCAGGGATAGGATGTGGAAAGAGAAAGGTCCGAGGAACATAGCCATGTGGGACAAATAGTGGAAGAGGAGATGGTGCAGCCTAGGACAGAATTGCCACAGGGAAGGAGGAAACAGCAAAGGATGTTATCCAGAAACACATTAGGAGACTTTTGAGGAGGGAGGGATCAACAGTGAAAAAAATAAGGCATGGACTGTGTCTTCCCAGCACCAGCCCCACACTTCCAGCTGATGATTAAATACAATCAACTTGGGTGTTCCACAGGTTTGTCACCTTCTAAATTCTGCTTCTATTGATAATATGAGTGTCTTCTGAGACATCCAGAATGCATACTTTGGGATAATCTTTAATGTCCCCTTTTCACATGGCCGCCGATGGCCACATCCTGTTGGACTTAACATTTTTCTTGTCTATCCCTTCCTCTTCATACCTTCATTGAGAACCCAGTTTTTCGCTTCTTGCCTCCATCATTTTATTTCCCTCCTGCTTTGTCTTCTTGCCACCGGTTGCATTCGCCTCTTATCAGCCTTGCCCGTGAATCCTTCTGAAGTTTCACCATGCCACTCCCCAGCTCAGGAAACTTCAGGGGCCCTTTAATATTTATAATATATAATAAATTCCAAATTGTTATTGAAGACCGTCTATGAACTAGCTCTAGCTTATTTCTTCTAATCTTTTCCCCCTGCATTAAATGCCTTGTGGCCTCTCTTCCAGGCAGATTGAAAAATGTCTTGATTCCAGTGTTTGCTTCCTCAGATCCATTGCTCAGGCCAGTCCTTCCACCTGGATGCATTTTCCTTTCATCTTTCAGTTCCAAATCTTACCCATCCTTCAAAGGTCATCCGAAATATTATTTTCTCAGTGAAGCTTTTCCCGACCCTTTCTACTGGAAATGATTCAGCCTTCTCTGAACTCACGTGAATATGACACTGTATATGTACATTTCTTAGGGCAATTAATGTTGTGTGTTGTGTGTGTGTGTGTGTGTGCTCAGTTGTGTTTGACTTTTTGCAACCCCATGGACTGTAGCCTGCCAGGCTCCTCTGTCATGGAATTATCCAGGCAGGACTACTAGAGTGGGTAACCATTTCCTACTCCAGGGGATCTTCCTGACCTAGGGATCAAACCTGTGTCTCTTGCATTGCCGGGCAGGGTCTTTACCACTAGTCCCACCTGGGAAGCCTCTACCTTAGGCTTTAGAAGTATATAAGTGTTTAAACAGTTGTTGAAGGCAAAGTTTACTTCTTGACAATTTTTCTATTCTTTGTTCTGCTAATCACATGAGCATTTTGTATGTAGGTGCTTTGTTTTGCTGAAGGTATATTTATTGAGTGAATGATGGAAAGCAGGCATTGCTGTCAGATTCTGTGCAATGTCTGGCTATTTCCTTCTTAATCATCTCTTTAGACTGAGCCTCCTTAGTGCCCTGCCCTCTCAGTGTAGACTCTAGCTTAGGTCTGAGAAGAATTAATTTTGAGTATGCCAATGAATGCAGTAGAAAACTTAGGTAACTATTTCATTTTTGAGATAAGAACTAAAATATCCTATTTAGAGAAAAAGTCTCCAGTTCTCCAGGGCATATCAAAATCGAGTCTGATTGTCCTAAGGTATTTCTTGTGGTCTTCCTCAGCAGTCATGTTTAGAGTGTGCCTTTGAAGATGGGTAGATATTAAGAGAAAATGAAAAGATGCTTATCTTGAGGGTGGAATCCTGTATCCCTTGGAAATATCTTCATGTTTGGTGACCACATAATATTTCTAGGTTATCCCTTGACTCATAGATAGAACCAGATAAGAGAATTAGGAGCCATAGCCAGGATATTGGACCAGGTTTGGTGGTGCCTGTCTGTCCTGCTTGTGAAATTCAATCTGGAGTATGGAGTTTCCACAGCTGAGCCTTCTATCCTGCTTGGGTGTCTTTGGCTTTCTCTGGCTTTTAAGGGTATTTTCCTCGTTAGCCACATGTAGATGAGCTGCTTGTTAAGCTAAATGCAGTGGAACTCAAAGAAGGAATCAATGGAAAATGTCTTCTGGTGCTATGTTTATTTGGGTTTCAATGTCAAGCTTAAGCTATAATTTGAGCATGCAATCAGTTGGAACTCATAGTTTCTTACCAGCTTGGGCAGAACTAAATTCCTTCTTGAAAATGAAATCCAGGTTTTGTTACCTTATCTTTAACTGCTGTTGTTGATGGCAGTAAGGATAATCTAAGGGAAAGCTTTCACATCAAGGGTTATGCAGAGTTGTGAGCTCTCCTTGACAATCCACCTGTGTATCCTACAGAGGACAGCATATTTTCATTAGAGAAGATCAAGAGAAATTAACTTTGTTGGTGATTATCTGCTTGGCATGGAATCTGGCAAAGAGGGCAATTTAATAGTCTTAAAAAAATCTTTTTCCAGCTGTTTCTCCCTGTCCTTTCTTATCCATCTTACTCCCTTTATCCAGTGATGGGCAGTCAAGCAAGGTAAATGTCACATCTTCATTAAAAGGTGAGGCTTCTCTAATGTCGGGGAGGTCATGGTGTGAAAAGGCATCCAACACCTCCTTGTCTTCTTGAACAATTGCTACAGTAACTGGTTCTTCCTCCACCTGCCTAGTTCACAGGTACCCACATCCCAGATGTGAAGCTCCAAGATAAAGAAGATCTGGGTGCCGGCTCTGTTAGCTTGCACATCACTTTGTGTTTTTATCCTCCCCCTTCTCGTGTCCCCTTTCACTCAATCTGGCTTATTCAAACTGACACCTTCTCACAAGGAACCTAAAGGAATTACTTTGGAATCATTTTCACTGGAAATTAGTGGATCCACATGTGCTCATAATTTTTTCATTTCCTATTTCAGAGGGAATAGATTTCTTATTTTTATGTAAGTACTCTGATGACTTTTACTTAATTCTTTATTTCTTTGGGCTTGGGTTTCTATACTATTTTCCTTTATTAAAAACTGTTTTTTTAAATTAAATTTTTATTGGAATGTAGTTGATTTACAATGTTATGGTAGTTTCTTCTTACAGCAAAGTGAGTCAGTTATACACAGACATATATCTACCCTTTTTTAGATTCTATTCCTATATAGACCAGCACAGAGTATTACTAGAGTTCCCTGTGCTATATAGTGAGTTCTAATTAATTTTCTGATTAATAGTGTATATGTATCAGTCTCAGTCACCCAGTTTACACCCCCATGTTCAGTTCTAATTTAATGCTTTTATAGCCTGTATTTGATGTCTTTGTCTGCTGTTCATTAAAAACTTGGAGTGGGGGGATTTATGACTTCTGCAATTAATTAAAAATTATGGGAATCTCTTTCAAAAAGAGGATCAGATCAAGTCTTTTGTGCCATGGAGCTTGCTGAGGTTCAGAAATTTCATGTGGAGTCTGGGGCTGAGAATTAACAATTCAGCTTTCAAACTGATAGTCTAAAGATTCTGGATTCCATTTTATGGAGTACACCAAAGCAGGTTAGAAGAATCACATGACTCACAACACAGGCAAAGATTACTAAAATTTTAAGATTCTAGCTGAGATTGTGAAGAGTGACCAACTTGGAAAACAGACCACTTTATATCTCTTAAGTATGTAATTAAACCTTCTATTAGAGTTGAGAATGATACATATATAATATCCAAATCCATGTATGAAATAGTAAAGCCAGTAAGATTGGGAGTCATGTTCATAGAGCACTTTCTGGTTTACTTGTTATTCCTTATGATAAAATATGTTTTCTCATTGAATCAGCACCTTCTCCTTGTGGAGAAGCCATCACCATTATCTTACTTTATAGATGTAGTGGTGGAGGTCAGAAAGTTAGGCTAATTGCTCCAAAGTCACACACAGTGATTGAGACTATCCATGTTATCTGGTTTGGGATATCAGTTTCCTTCTGTACATTTATTTAATACTACATTTTGGCAGGCAAATGAGATAGGGACCAAAAAAGTAAACCTATCACATTTAGAACCTTTCCTTTCCCCTGCCTTCTGAAAGGAAGACATCTCAGGTGGGCAGCTACTTTTGTTCTGTGGAATCACATAGGAGGGGAGCAGAACTGGTAAGGGCAGGGAAGCGCTGGAGGAAAAGGAGTATTTTAGGGAGGGAAGTATCAAGGGGGATGGAGCAAACGCAGGCTGAAATTTGAGAGGTAGGTTTTGGGCATCTGGGGAGTATGGACCATGAACTTGGCAGAACATCAGTTCTCTTTGAGAGAGTAGAAAGAGAAGGAGAGTCTTGAGAAGTTCTATTACTATTATGGACAGACCGCCTCCTTGGTGCCTTAAAGACATTTCAGCATAGATGGCAATTGCTTTTCAGATTCCTTTGAAGGGTGGCTTGTTCTTTTGGCTTTAATGTCTCACTAGAGATGGTGCAGCATTATGGGTGTCAGGTGAGCTAGAAAGTCAAGATGTTAGTCTCGGTTTTCACTCTCAGGTTCAGTTTGGTAAGGAAAGAGAGGTCATCAGAGTGTGTTATGTCCAAGCTCAGTGGTGCCAAAAGGAACTCAATGATGCCAAAGAGAAAGTAGCAAGGAAAGGTTTCTCCCTCAGCTTTGTTGGTAGAGGTCACAGCTAGACCTGAGCCAAAGAGTCTCAGATTAGAATTCTGAGTATCTGTGCTTCTGAAGTTTCTCATTTCTCCTTGAGGCCAGGAAATTCTTCTTGGTGCTAATCTGATCTGTCTACAGTTGCACAAGGACCACTGATATCCTTTTATTTATAGGAAGAGAAATAGCCCAGCTCTAAAGGGAGACTTTTTGGCAATTTCCCATCATTTCATAGCGTGTGGTGGGCATGGTCTTGTGACTCTGTTCCCCTGGTGTAATCATCTGGGCAGCCATGTCAGTCATGGGTCAGGAACCAGGCACAGAGACATGCTGCCTTAGCTGAAGGACCGACCTCCTCCCAGGAGAGAATCCAGTGAGCCTCAGCCCAGTCAGGGCTGGGAATAGGAGAATCTGAGGCCAAAGAGAGACTCTGGCATATCCGGCATTGTCTGGCTATTTCAGGTCTGATTTTGCTGAGAATCGGTATTTGATCTGCTGGTTTCAAGGCTGTCGGTTCAAGGTGGGAAGCTGATTACTCCCCGCTGCACAGTGGGCTTCCCTGGAGCTGTGACGGTGCAGCAGTGTGTCTGATAGTCGACTAGAAGTAGAAGCAAATACTTTCCCTTCCTGTCCCTTGGGGTACTTCCTTTTACAACACGAAACTTGCATGCTTGCAAAATGATGTACACTGTTCATTTCAAAATATTAGTCTGCTCTTGATTAACACTGTAATTTAGGAGATATTGTTTAATAGCCCCCTACCCCCACCCTTTGGTTGCAACTTTATTTCATTTAAGATGACTACTTTAAAAGTAACTGCCCTCATTTGATGAATCAATTTTATATTATATAAATATTATATTATATTATATTTATTTTAAATTTATAAAAAGTACCCATCATATATCATGGTCTCACCTTGTGTCATTCATTTTTGTATCAGATAAGACTCTTTGGGTTACAAACAACAGTTAAAAAGCCAAGTCAATCTAATTAAAGTTGGAATTTAATGCCTTATGTGACAAGAAAGACCATATATTTGTTAGCAAGCCTTGGTTGTGTCTCCCAGGCCCATCTCTTTCCACCTCTCAGCTCTATCCTCCTCCTGATTGGCTGAAATTTTGTCTATGCTGGTAAGACAGCTGCTAGTATAGACTTAAAGAGACACAAGTAACTGGAGTGGCTTAAGTAATTTGGAATCAGTCTGAGAAGTCTTATATCTGAGCCTTGGTTTCTTCATCCATAAAATGGGAATAATAATATTTCATCTACAGAGAATTAAGTAAATGAGCATATGAAGGTGTGTGCCTCTATGTCTAAGAACATGGACTTTAGAGTCACATCTGGTCTCTTCACTTATTAAGTTATTAATACTTGGGTACAATGAGAAGACTTATAGTACCTGCATTATAGGGTTGCTAAATTAAAATGATAGACAGTATACAAAATCTCTAAGAGGGTGCCTGGCACATGGAGCCACTCAATACATGGTAGCTATTATTTGAGTAGAATTTTGAAGTGACCACCAGTGGCTTGAAATGAAAAGACAAACTCAGGCATGGGAAATGGCAGGGAAAGGGCATGGATAGGGATTCATAAAGGAGGCATTTTGGGGTGGGACCATAGCGAAAGATGGGATAGTGTCCCTGTATAGACTGTGGCTCTTCTTGCACTTTGTATTAGAACCATGATAGAAAGACAGACACTAAGGGATGGTCTTGGCTTCCCAGGTGGTGCTAGTGGTAAAGAGTCTGCCTGCGAATGCAGGAGACATAAGAGACGCAGGTTCGATCCCTGGATTGGGAAGATCCCCTGGAGGAGGGCATGGCAACCCACTCCAGTATCCTTGCCTGGAGAAACCCCTTGGACAGAGGAGCCTGGTGGGCTACAGTCCATGGGGTCACACAGAGTCAGACATGACTAAAGTGCCTTAGCATGTAGCATGCAAGAGGTGGTCTAGGGAAGAGCCTGTCAGCCACCGGGAGGACAGTGCTCTGGCCATTTCTATCCGGGATGCTGTGGAGCTAGAGTGCTCTTCTGTAGAGTTACCACTGCCTGGCTTGGTGCCAGTGTTTGTTTCACTGACTGGAATTGCCCTCAGAGTTGGAGACAGTTTCCTTAAATCCTCAATGGTGGCAAATCTTCCTTCTAGGAGAGTAGATTTTAAATTTAGAGCCAAATCTAATGAATAGGATTGAGGATCAAGCTGAGTAATCCTGATTCAGATTAAAAAATATCAAGTTAAACTAGTGTGATTCCCACTGCTACCCTCTTGTTTTTAAAAAAAAGAAGATGAGTAAGTTATAGCATTCTAAAAAATCAATTTCATATTTTACATATAGTATTAACTCAAATTACAGAGTACTTCCCACATACTAAGCATGATATTGGGGCTTCCCAGGTGGATCAATGGGTAAAGAACCTGCCTGCAATGCAGGAGACCCAGGTTCAGTCCCTGGGTTGGGAAACCCCCTGGAGGAGGGCATGGCAACCTGCTCCAGTATTCTTGCCTGCAGAATCCCATGGACAGAGGAGCCTGGCAGGCTACAGTCCATAGGGCTGCAAAGAGTTAGACCTGGCTGAAGTGAGTGAGCATGCATGCAGACCTGATATTAAGTGTTAGAGTTTTAAAGACTGATAGTATTTCTTCTTTGAGACCCCAAAGAAGAAAGAGAACAGATGATTAGTCATCATAATGAGGTGAGGTCATGCTTGTGGAGTTTGTTTGGATTCTGTGAGCAGGCCTAGGGCAGGGGTGTGGGATTTGGGGAGGTTTAAGGTAGAGGTGATGTTTGAGAAGGATGTTGAAGGAAAAGCATGAACATACAAGAATAGAGTATGGGTGTGTTTGTGTGTATCTCAGAGAGAAGTTTTATATGTGAAGGTTTTGGTGACCATGCATGTCAGGAGAATGTCCTGAGGAATGAGAAACCTGAAGCAGATCAAACACTTAAGAGTAATTTCTCCCCACCCCCATTCCTCACCATATTAGTGGCCAGGAGAGGCATTCAGTTTTTGATATCTAACTAAGGTTAGCATTTGAAGAAGCCTTCTAGGATGTCCTATCTTAAAAGTCAGCAGGTAAAAGGCAGCCAAAAGAAATATGTGAGTTCTGCAATTATCCCTCCCAACAATCATGTGAGGATTTTACAGATGAGGAACCTGAAGCTCAGTGGGTTTAAGTAATTTGCCTAAAATCTGGAAGGCTAGGAAGAAGTGGAACTGGGCTTTGAAATGGAATATCCCTCCAAAGTCCATGCTCTACTCTGAATATACTTTCATCTCAATCTGATGACTCAGGACTTCATCTCACCTCTGGATCACGGTTCTGAAGCAAGAGATTGTTCTGTGGACTTTGGTAGCTGGAGATGTAGCAGCGAGTGCAGGGGGCTGACTGTGTGGACCAACCACAGGCGAAGCCCAGACCAGTGGCTCTCAGATTTCAGAGTGTGGAGGCGATGGCATGCCACTCCAGCACTCTTGCCTGGAAAATCCCATGGATGGAGGAGCCTGGTGGGCTGCAGTCCATGGCATCATGAAGAGTCGGACACGACTGAGTGACTTCACTTTCACTTTTCACTTTCATGAGTTGGAGAACGAAATGGCAACCCACTCCAGTGTTCTTGCCTGGAGAATCGCAGGGACAGGGGAGCCTGATGGGTGGCCGTCTATGGGGTCGCACAGAGTTGGACACGACCGAAGGAAGTGACTCAGCAGATTTAGCAGCAAGGTCCCTCCGGGAGACCTGTGAGGGTTCTGATTCCCAGATCCCACTTGTGAGGGTCTGTCTGCTTGTGAAGAACCTTGGGTGATTCTGACACAGATGTTATGCAATTCACACTTTGATGAACATCACCCCAAATGAATTCCCTGTGTGAGTGTCTTTGCTCTTCTTCCCTCCCTCCCTTCTTTCTTTTCTTCCTTTTTTTCCCTTTCTCCTCTCCCTTTTTCTCCCTCACTTCCTTTCTTTCTCCTATCCTCTTGTCTTCAGTTTTCTTCCGCTTCTCTCCTCTCTTTCTCCCTCTTTCCTTTCTTTTTTTCACGCCAGGCCTCCCTGTCCATCACCAAGTCCTGGAGTTCACTCAGACTCACGTTTATCGAGTCAGTGATGCCATCCAGCCATCTCATCCTCGGTCATCCCCTTCTCCTCCTGCCCTCAATCCTTCCCAGCATCACAGTCTTTTCCAGTGAGTCAACTCTTCGCATCGGTGGCCAAAGTACTGGAGTTTCAGCTTTAGCATCATTCCTTCCAAAGAAATCCCAGAGCTGATCTCCTTCAGAATGGACTGGTTGGATCTCCTTGCAGTCCCAGGGATTCTCAGGAGTCTTCTTCAACACCACAGTTCAAAAGCATCAATTCTTCAGTGCTCAGCCTTCTTCACAGTCCAACTCACATCCATACAGGACCACTGGAAAAACCATAGCCTTGACTAGACGGACCTTAGTCGGCAATGTCTCTGCTTTTGAATATGTTATCTAGGTTGGTCATAACTTTTCTTCCAAGGACTAAGCGTCTATTAATTTCATGGCTGCAGTCACCATCTGCAGTGATTTTGGAGCCCCCCAAAATAAAGTCTGACACTGTTTCCACTGTTTCCCCATCTATTTCCCATGAAGTGATAGGACCAGATGATTACAATTAGGCATTTTGAAAACTTTAATTCAGTCAAGGTAGGCATGCTCAGCCATTTGCTTTACCTTTTCATATTGTCTATGTGTTCTTTTTCCTCCTGGTCTCTCTGCTCTTCTGCCTTTCACATGCTCCTGCAGGGGCCTAGATGGGTAGAACATAGACTAATGCTTAGCGATTCCTTTCCAATTTCAGTTCTTGGCATTTCTCCCAGCCTCTGGTGAAACATCACCCCT
Organism: Madoqua kirkii; assembly: GCA_006408675.1. Taxonomy (NCBI): domain Eukaryota; kingdom Metazoa; phylum Chordata; class Mammalia; order Artiodactyla; family Bovidae; genus Madoqua; species Madoqua kirkii. Next base: position 13,489 of record SJYC01140811.1, read on the forward strand.
TAGAAATCTCCAGACCTGTGCTTCCCTAGTCATGCTCACCTATTCAGATGCTTTTCTCATCTTGGGCTCCTAAAGAAAGAAAATCCCATTTTTAAAAATTTTATTATTTTTTTAATTGAAGGATAATTGCTTTACAGAATTTTGTTGTTTTCTGTCAAACATTAACATGAATCAGCCATAGATATACAGATGTCCCTTCCCTCTTGAACCTCCTGTTTTTGTTTGCTTTTTGTTCAATTCTCCTTATTGTAGCTGGCTTAGTATCTAGGTTTCCCTCTTTTCTTTCATTGGATGCGAGGGCTGTGTGGGTAACCTGGACTCATTGTGGTTACGTTGTTTTCTCTCCTCAGCTTAGTGGATTCCTTGCATAAAATCACACAAGGTGGGATTCCTTTCTGTCTCCCTGCCTTGGCCCAGGCACCTGGATTCTGAAGTTAAGTTGCATGGGTTCAAATCCTGCTTGCTGACTGAGCTTGGGAAAATGTTTTAAACCCCTAATGCCCCATTTCCTCACCTGTAAAATGAGAACCATTAGGTAGTTGTGAGGTTTAGGTTTATATAAAATGATGCATGAACGAGAGTGCTGATTTATAATAAAATGCTATCGCAATTATTGTTATTGGTAATTATTTTTTACTTTTTTTTCACTTCCCTAGTTCAAATTCTGTCCATCTTCCAAGGCCAGCTGGAGCTCTTCTTCATCCACAAAGCCATTTTTTTTTTTGTCTGCTCAAACCAGCAGGGAACTCTGTCCTAAATTCTCATGATCACTCATGTCTGAGGTGAATGCTTGATTGCCTTTAATATTTAATATTGTGTTAGTATTGCACTAGGTCCTAATTGGCTTTATTCTTGGTCCCTGGTGTCAAGACAAGTCCTTGAATACTGATAATAAAGACTGTCTTTTTCTTTTAGCCTCTCTCCACCAGTTACATTAGTAGCATTACCCTTTTTTCAAGTGTCATGGTTAAGGACGTATAGATCAATACACTCAACATGAACTCATTTGGGATAAACAGAGGTGAACTGGCAGCATCTATACCACAAGTGACAGCATCCCAGGGTCCATTATTCAGCTGGCTCAATCCAGTTGCTGCTCTTACTAGATGTGAAGAAGGTGCTTATTCAGAGAGAAATGGATTTTAGGTTTCAATGAGTAACTAATGGAAAACCTTGTTTTGACATCCATCTCCTTCTGAACCTGGTGTCTTTCAGCCCTGGATGCACAGCAGAATCGCTGGAGAGCTTTAAAAACACTCATATTCAGGTCATATTCTTGCCCAGTTGAACACAAATCTCTTTGAGGGGCACACAGGTACAGTATTTTTTAAAAGTTTACCAGGTGGGGTTCTTTGAGATTTTATGAGTTTATTCTGTTACCAATTCATATTACTTTGAAAAACAATGTACTTTTTAATTGGCAGTTATGATACATTTAGGAACTTTCTTTTCCATTAATACATTTGAAAAGCTTCCCGGGTGTTTTATAGTTTTATTATGCAGAAGGTTACATGGCTCTGAAACCAGGTCCACAACCCCGTGTGTGTGTGCTAACTCGCTTTAGTCATGTTCGACTCTTTGCGACTCTGTGGATTGTGGCCTGCCGGACTCCTCGGCCCATGGGATTCTCCAGGCAGGAATCCTGGCGTGGGTTGCCATGCTGTCCTCCAGGGGATCTTCTGGATCCAGGGATTGAACCCACCTCTCTTAAGTCTCCTGTACTGGCAGGTGGATACTTTACCACTAGTCCCACCTGGAAGCACTCCACAGCTCCTCATTTGGTAAATGGGCTTTCATTTAAATTTCACGCATTCATCCTGTTTTTCTGGAGTGGGCTGCAACTGGCTTGGGGAATCAGCTTTTAAGGGTGCACGTGTCTCAAGGTTCCAAACCATGCCCTGGAAGAGACAGTTTATTATCTTGAGGCTGCCCACAGACAGTACGCCTAGAAATAGAGTTTTCCTTGCCCTAGGTCACTGATGCCATCGTAGAGAACTGACAGGGCTCCCTGAGGACCTAAAGTATTTATAACTCTTATAGTATTTCTGCAAGGTGAGCTTTGCTGCCAGAGGCCTGAATTGGGGCGGTTAAGAGGAACTGAGGTAGAGGAGCTGGGCACAGCTGCTCTGGGCTTCTGGGGAAACAGCCCTCAGCACTGAGGCAGAGGGCTCAGGTGTCTTTCCTAGAGAAGAGAAAGGAGCAAGGCCAGAGGCAGACGCCCCCAGGCTTCCTTCTTCACCTTGTCAGAGATATTCTGCAGAGGAAGCAATTAAGACTTTAAAAACACCCAGAATTGTTGAAGTATAATTTATATAACATAAATGTCATCTGTTCAATGAGTTTTAGTAAATTTACAGGCTATGCAACATTCCCACAATTCAGCTTTAGAATAATTTTATTACCCCTAAAAGATCTTTTGTGCCTGTTTACAGTCAGTTTCTACACCCATCCCAGATTCAGGGAACCACAAATCTGCATCCATCTCTGTAGTTTTGCCTTTTCTGGACATTTCATGTAAAAAGAGTCTACAGTGTGCAGTTCTTTTGTGTCTTGCTTTTTTCACTTAGCAAATATTTCTGAGCTTCATCCATGTTGCAGCAGGTATCATTTGTTCCTTTTTCATTGCTAAATAGCATTGCATTGTATGGATGTGCCACATTTTCTTTATCCATTCATCTACTGATGGCCACTGGATTGTGTCCGCTTTCTATTATGACTAATGCTGCTATGATCGTTAGTCCAGTTTGTGTGGACACGCTGTCATTGCTCTTGGGTAAACCTCTTGGAGTGGAGTTCATAGATTACATGGCACATTTATGTTTACCTTTTTAAGAAACTGCAAACTGAGTTCCAAAGTGGCTGTTCCATTTTATATTTCCACCCCAAATTCATGAAGGTGACAGTTTCTCCTCATCTTTCCTAACACTCGTTATCAGTGTTTTTGATTTTAGTGTGCTGTGGTACCTCATTATGGCTTAGTTTGAATTTACCTAATGATTAGAGATGTTGCTCATCTTTTCAAGTATTTATTTGTTATTCATATATCTTCTTTGGCTACATGTCTCTTCAAATATTTTGCCCATTGTTAAGTTGGCTTGTTTGACTTACTGTTTAGTTGTAAGAGTTGTTTATATATTCTAGATACAAGTTCCTAATTGGAATATGATTTAGAAACATCTTCTCTTACTTGTAGCTTGTCTTCTTACTTTCTTGATGGTGTGAAGCTCAAAGGTGTTTAATTTTGCTAAAACTCACTTTATCATTTTCTTTTCTGTATTGTGCTTTTGGTGTCTTATCTAAGAAGTTTTTGCATACTCAAGATCATGAAGTATTTCTCCTAGATTTTAGGAGATTTTAAGTTTTCTTCTAAAACTTTTATAGTTTTAGCTCTGTTTGATTAATTTTGATTTGAGTTAAATCATTTGGCATTTGATTAGTTTTGAATTAATTTTTAGGTATGGTGTGAGTAGGAATCTAAGCTAATCTTTTAGCACGGAAGTGTCCAATTACTCCATTATCATTTTAAAGAAGTTATTTTGTCCCCTTTGAATTGCCTTGGTGCCTCTGTTGAAAATCAGTTGACCATAAATATAAGGGGTTATTTCTGGACTTTCAGTTTTATTCCATTTATTTATGTTTATCTTTATGGTCAGTACCACACTGCCTTGATTATGGTTGCTTAATGATAAAATTTGCAATTAGAATGTGTAAGCCACCCAACTGTGTTCTTTTTTCCAAGCTGTTTTGGCTATGCTGGGCTCTTTGTATTTCTGTGTAAATATTAGCTGGTCAATTTCTGCAAAAAGCCTGTTGGGATTTCTGTTATGTGTGTGTGTGTGTTGTGGAACTTATTGATCAGTTTGGAAGACAATTGTCAATTGAACAATATTAAGTTTTCTAAGCCATGAATACAGAATGTCTCACTTATTTAGATAGTCTTTAATTTCTCTCAGTAATAATTTATAGCTTTTAGTGTGTAAGTCTTACAATCAATACTTTTTGACAGCGGTCCTGCTAGGGAAATTTGTTTGTTCGTGTTTTTTTTCTCCCCAGAGGTCTCATGGAAAACAATGGAGAGAGTTGCATAGCTTAGCAGCTGAGAGCAGGAGGGTGATCAGTGGGAGACTAAGTGGGGGACCAGTAGGCCCAACCCTCCTTTTAACCTCTCAGCTTATTGCTCTCTAAGATGAGTATAATATAATTGATTTTGTTCAGGGTTGTAAGGATTAGAGACAGTGTGTGGAAAGGACTTGGAAAAACATTGGAGTTAGTGGATGTTCACTATTTGGTGCTCGGCATCATTGGTGCCTGTGATAATGATGATGGATATACAGCACTGTGTAACCCCTGTGTTTTAAAGGGTTCTCATCCTGGCCACTGAGTCTGTTTGCAGTTCAAGGCAGAGGCCAGTGAACCACAGTGAAGAAGGGAACATTTCACCTCATCTGACCCTCAAACAACTTAAATATTTTATTTAAAAAATTATGTTTTTATGCAATTTAAAAGGTTATTTTCCACTTACAAATATTAAAAAAAAAAAAAAACTGGCTGTTTCCTCCCATTTTGTGCAATAGATCCTTGAATCTGTCTTACATCGAATAGTGTGTGCCTCCCATCCTCCCATCCCTATACTGGGCCCCTTCACCCCACTGCTGGCAACCACTAGTTTGCTCTCTGTATTTGTGAATCTGCTTCTTTTCTGTTATATTCACTAGTTTGTGGTATTTTTTAGATTCCACATATAAATGATATCAATTGGTATTTGTCTTTCTCTGTTCAGACAACTTGCTGAATTAGCATTTTCATCCACACTTTGCACCTAGGAGACTGGTGTTCAGGGAGATAAAGTCAAGTTCCCAAGGTTACAAGTTAGGAAGAGGTAGAGCAGGAGGTAAACCCTGAAACTGAAACCCAGGCTTGTCTAACTTCCAACCCTCTGCCTTCCCTCTACACGTACCACCCCGTCTGCCCCCACCAAGTCTCATCAGGGGATCTACAAGCCAACACTAAATCCTGGGTGAGACATGTAACTCTTCAATGGAAAAAAGGATACTGATAAGTGATTTCTATATCTTGCTTGTCTTACTTAATATGTTAAAGATTTAATTCTGCTTCAAGATTCAGCAAGAATTAGATGAGAAAACCAAGATGAATTCATAAGGGGTGATCACAGGGAGGTATTACAAAAGTCACCTATTTTACATGGCTGTAGAGATGTAGATAAAATGCAACTTTTATTTCCAATTTTCAGTGCAACCTGACTTGAGCACTAAATTCCACCTTACAGCTCTGATTTTCTCAACTACGATTGAGAAAGGTGAGAACTGTGAGAGAAAGGTGAAGGTTGTGGCAATGTGATATTTCAGATCCAGAGTTGCAAATGTCCTTTTGCTGCTTACTCTAGGCTTATTCAACAGCAGTACAACTACCCATGTATATGAATGTAGTCTAAAGCTGACTCTGATCTGATGGTTCACTGGGTTTTTTCTTGTTTCCCATGTAGGAGATCTACATTTGGTTTCTAACAAAGCCTTTAATAGGAGAGTGCATAGGTTTTGGAATCAGTTAAATGAAATTGTGTTACATTTATACTATTTGCTAATTTTGTTGTCCTGAGAAATATAATTGACTTATTTGAGTCTCAGTTTGTTCGTATAAAATGATGCAAATAATTGTCTCAAGGAGTAAAATGAGAGACCGTCTCTAAATGGCTTATTAGTGCCAGGTATATATGTTTTAGACAGAATACCTTTGCTTTCTTCTACGGTAGGAAATAACCAGATTTAGTTTTAAAGAAATCTCACTGTGGGCAAGTATATTAGTCAGATTTTGCTGCAGTAACAAACAGAATGGAAAGCTCCGTGGTTAAAAATCACATAAATTATTTCTTGCTCATGTCCTCTGAGGGCTGAATTAACTGTTGCTTTGCTGGGCTACACTGGTTTACATTGGAGGTTCTGCTCATTGTATCTTTTCATTTTTGGATCCTGTTGAAGAAGCCTTCTCTTCTCATGGCAGGGGGCAGGAATTTTAAAAAGCTGGAGCCAAGTAATACAAGTGTCTTTAAAGTTTCTGCTTAGACATTTATATCATATCTGCTCACATCCATTGTCATATGGCCAACCCCCAAATCGACTGGTGATGAAGTATACTTTATCTAAAGGGAAGCATGGTATGGGCTTTGTAAAAGAGTAAAAAGCTTCCTTACCAAGTAAGAATTTTGAAGCAATTCTTGTTAATCCAAGGAGTAATAACTATATAAACAGAATAGTGGAGCTTTTTTGTTTTTATCTTTCCCTTTGGCTGTGGCAGATTGCCTGCTTTTAAAGTTTTTTTTTTTTTTTTTTTTTTAAGCAGAGCTGATAAAAGATAATTTGTCAGAAAATATTTTCCAAATTTTCTTCCTACCTCATTCTTTACAGCCACTTTACTTGTTCAAATGTTGGCTTTCTTAGATTCCATTGTCTTCTTCTATGCTCTTTTCTCTGGGTGATCTTAAACAGCACCAAGGCTTTAGTTGATACTCTCTGAGGAATCTTTTTTCAACATTTGCAGCTCAGATGCCTTGGGACCTCAGACCCATATCACCAGCTGCCCACATGGCATCCCTATTATAATGACATATAAATCTCGATGTGACAGAGCCCAACCCTCGTGAGGGGTACTCTCTAGGAGCAGACCATCTAGCCATGTGGAACTCTAGAATGCATCCTTGCTCCTTCCTTTTCCCTCCCTTGCTTATCCAATCCATTTGCAAGTTCCCTTGCCTTCACCTCTTAAGGGTCTCTCTGATTAGCCACTTCCCTCCATCTCCCCCTTACCCCATCCCCACCAAACCATCATCTTCTGTCACCTGGACTCTTGCAGTAGACCCAGCTGTCTTCCTGTATTACTTCTTTCCCCTTGTATTAATAATTTGTTTCAGTGCTACAACTACAGCCAGAGTCATTTAAAGAAACTTGAACTTGGCTGTTACTCTCCTTCGCTTAAAACTCTTTAAGGACTTGCTATAGCTTTAAGGATAAAGCCCCAACTCCCTTTCACGGCCCTTGGGGGGCCTGTGTGATCTGGCTTTTTCTGTCTCTCCCATTTTATTTAGCATTACTCTTCTCTTTGTTTATATTGAACACTATAGTGTTCTCCACTTCTACAACCTTGAACGTGTCATGCCCTCACCTACCTTGAGGACTTTGCACATGCTTCTCTCTGTGTGCAATGTTCTGACCCTGACCCCTGTCCTTGAAATCCCAGCTGAGATGTCCTGTCGTTGCTGAAGCACTTGCCGGCCTCTCCAGGCTGAGAGCTGTTTTCTTTTTTATGATATAAAAACACTTACTCATATTTTAATGTGCGTAGAATGCATCTTATGATGTTATTGTTTGCTTATGTGACTCTTTGTCTGGGATTCAAGGTCTGAGGGCATAGTTTTGTTTTATTCTCCAAACAATGGTTTAAAAAGTTCTTCTGAGCTTAAATAAAACTGTTCCAAAGAGAAACCAAAATTCTCTGCTTCTGGAATTCTTTTGGACTAAACCCCATTCATTTTTTCCCCCCTGGTACAATGTAGGCCTTAGAAAAATGGGAATGTCAGGGGCAGAATGAACCACCATAGCACCCACGTACAGGAACTTTCAGATGGGACTTGACACCATCAAATGGGACTAATATTACTTGATGCCAATAGTACTTCTGAGAGGTAAGGGAGGAACCACCAGGAATGTGACCTTAAATTAGTCCTTTCATCTCTTAAGGCTTCAATTTCTTCATTAATCAAAATAAAGGATGTGGACAAGAGCTCTGATATCTCTTCTACTGCTGTTTTTGTGTTTGTGATTTGGGATTTTAGGTCCTTTATGTAAAGAACCTCTGAGTTTTAGAGCCACAAATGGAGTTTAATGGCCATTTTAACTTGAGGGAAAATGAGAATGACAGAGATTATAATGGTTCAAGGTTCATGTAGATCATGAAAAAGTTCATTATGGTGAATTTCTTTTTACTTGTTTGCTGGGTGCAGTTGAGGGACTGCCAAGATCTGCCTAAACAAATTTTTACTGGAAACTGGTAATCCCCAAGGGGCTTCTTAGTAGGGGACTTGCGGGGTTCCAGTGCTTCAGTGTAAAGTTGCTGCCGTGTGAGCTTCAGTGAGACCACATCTCCGGAGCTTTACGGAGCTCCTGCCACATGCATGCGCCCTGAGTCAGGAGGATCCCCTGGAGGAGGGCACGGCAACCCACCCCAGTATTCTTGCCTGGAGAATCCCGTGGATAGAGGAACCTGGTGGGCTACAGTCCACAGGGTTGCAGAGAGTCAGACGTGACTGACGTGACTGAAAATGGACACATGCATACCAAGTGTTAAGTTCATTGAAGAACTGCAAGCCATGGACTACCTCGGAGGGAGACCAGATCAAAGGATTAAACCAGTTTTTATCCCCTTTTCTCTTTGGGAATGAGCTCAGTGTCACTTAAATGAGTCCATGGAGACCCAAAAGACCCCAAGTCGTATGTCAGACTGTATTGTTCTTAGACATTAATCTCTTGTCCTGAATAATTGGCCTGGTTAAGAAGCCAATCAGCCTGCACCCTTTCCTAATCTAACTGAACTTAGCGTTGCCTTCAGATTGTCCCATATTCTCAGTGGTTCCTTCCTTACCCCTCGAAAGTATTGCCAGAGCTGATGGCCTATATATCATATCTACCATCTGGCTGCTTCCAAGGAATGGATAATCCTTTTAAAGTCTTAGTAGTAATAGCTGATCCATTTGGCTCTATTTTCTAACATTAGCTTTTAGATGGCCTGTATTCAATCCACAGGTTTTGAATTTGAATCCTAGAGATGAAGAGTGGCTAGGCACAGGGAGGTGATGACAGTAAAATCATGAAAAATCAAACTGGAAAAATTAATTTTGTTAATTTCCCTAACATAGGAGTCTTCTTTGTACAGAGAAGGAAGCTAAGCTGGTAGAGAAACACAATGTATGGCATTAGGAAGACAGACTGGCTGAAATCCCAGTACTGCCAGGTGTTGACCAGGTGAAATAGTACTAACAATTTACATTTGATTTAATTAAATTTTTTCCATTAACTCATTTTTTTAAAAAAATTGCAGTATAGTTGATTTACAGTGTCATGTTAGTTTCAGGTGTATAGCACAGCGATTTAGTTATGTGTGTTTCCATATATAACATGTATATGCATTCTTTTTCAGATTCTTTTCCCTTATAAGTTATTACAAAATACTGAGTATAGTTCCTTGTGCCATACTGGAGGTCTTTGTTGGATATCTGTTTTATATGCATGCATGCCCATGTCCAACTCTTTGCACCTTTATGGATTGTAGCCCACCAGGGGGCTGTCCATGGGGTTCTCCAGACAAAAATACAGGAGAGAATTGCTCTGCCCTCCTCCAGGGGATCTTCTAAACCCAGGGATCAAACCTGTGTCTCCTGCACTACAGGCAGATTCCTTACCACTGAGCCACTGGGGAAGCCCCATATAGAGTGGTAGATATGTGTTAATCCCAGACTCCTAATTTATCCCCAGCCCCTACACCTTTCCCCTTTGGTAACCATCAGTTTGTTTTCTGAGTCTGTGAGTGTATTTCTATTGTGTATAAAAGTTAATTTGTATCTTTTTTTTTCAGATTCTTCATATAAGTGATATCATATGTCTTTATCTGGCTTACTTCACTTAGTATGATAACCTCTAGATATATCCATGTTGATACAAATGGCATTATTTCATTCTTTCTCTCTCTCTCTCTTTTTTTTTTTTTTACTGAGACAACATATTAAAAAGCAAAGATATCACTTTGCTGACAAAGATCTGTATAGTCAAAGCTATACAGTAGTCATGCATGGATGTGAGAGTTGGACCATAAAGAAGGTTGAGCACCAAAGAATTTATGTTTTCAAATTGTGGTCCTGGGAGAAGACTCTTGAGAGTCCCTTGGACTGCAAGGAGATCAAACCAGTCAATCTTAAGGAAATCAACTCTGAATATTCATTGAAAGGACTGACGCTGAAGCTGAAGCTCTAATACTTCGACCACTCGATGTGAAGAGCTGACTCATTGGAAAAGGCCTGATGCTGAGAAAGACTGAGGCAAAAGGACAGGGGGTGGCAGATGATAAGAAGGTTAGATAGCATCACCGACTCAATGGACATGAGTCTGAGCAAACTCCGGGAGATAGTGGAGGTCAGAGGACATAGTTGAGTCCTGGAGACCTACCATCCATGGGGTTGCAAAGAGTTAAAGACGACTGAATGACTGAGCGACATCAAGTATTCCATTGTATATATGTGCTACATCTTTATCCATTTCTTTCAATGGACATTTAGGTTGCCTCCATGTTTTGGCCATTGTAAAACATGGCTGTGAACATTGGGGTGCGTGTATCTTTCTGAATTACAGTTTTCTCCAGGCACTTGCCCAGGAGTGGCATTGCTGGATCACACGGTAGCTCTATTTTTAACTTTTGAGGAGCCTCCACACTTCTCTCCATAGTGGCTGCAGCAATTTACATTCCCACCAACCATGTAGGAGTGTTTGTTTTTCTCCACACCCTCTTCAGCATTTATTATTTGTAGACTTTTTGTTGACCTTTTGGACCAAGTGCTAACCTTTTTCAATGTTAGTTTTCTTATTCATCCAATGGGGGAATACTTTCCTTCAAAGTTGAGGAAAGGCTTTCTGAGTTGGTTATTAGATGCTGTTCTGTGTCCAGACCTCTCCTGCTCAGATGGGCCCTGTGTTTGAGGAAGTCTGAGATGCTGGGTGGAGTCATGTACACTGTGGCCAGAACATGCCCTCAGCCCTGTTGTGGTCTTGAAATCTCAGAGACAGCAGCTCTTGTAGGTGAAGCAGAGGGTTCTTCCCACAGCCAGGGTTTGGTTTGCTCAGTCTGCAAAGACCTGGCAGGAAGAAGAACTCCAACAGATGGGCTGGGGTGGAGTGGGTGGGCACTAGGAGGCTGACGAAACACTGATCCACAGTTATCCCCCTTCGTAAATCTCAGGCACACAAGTTAAATTACTCTTATCTCTCAATAAATTGAACCTCACCATCATTTTCCTGTTCTCAGCCCTTCTCCTTTTTTTTTTTTAATTAAATATACTTTTTACCTTCAGTCTCAGACTTTCTGGCGGCACCAGTGGTAAAGAACCTTCCTGCTAATGCAGGAGACATGAGACTCAGGTTCAATCCCTGGGTTGGGAAGATTCCTTGGAGGAGGGCATGGCAACCCACTCCAGTATTCTTGCCTGGAAAATTCCATGGACAGAGGAGCCTGGCAGGCTATAGTTGCAAAGAGTTGGACATGAATGAAGTTACTTAGCATACACACACCCTCATTCCCACTCACCTTTCATTTACTTATTCAAGAAAAGTTTAGAAGTGCCTCTTTTATGATAGGCTTTGTTCTAGGTCTTAAGAGATATCAGGAAAAAAAAGAACAGGCAAGAGTTCCTGCCCTCACAGAACTCATGTTCTAGTGGTAAATATAGGGGTAGGGCAACAGCATTTACTACCTTTAAGATGACTATAAAATTGACTTATCATTACATTTCATTATTATCTAAGGTAAAAATAGAGTTGGGCAAGGGGGACCGTGTGTGTGTGTGTGTGTGTGTGTGTGTGTGTGTGTGTGTGTGTGTAGAGGATTCTGAAAGCTTACAATTCCAGGCAGAAGAACGGCCAGTGCAAAGGCTCTGTTGCAGCCTCCGTGCCTGGCATGTATTTAGAGCAGGCAGCCAGTGAGGCTGGGGCGGAGTGAGTAGTGGGACAGTGGTAGAAGATGATGTCAGTGAGGAAAACAGAGAGATGCAGACAGGGAGGCAGATCATGTGGGGCTTTGAGGACAGTGTAAGGACTTCAGATTTTACTAGGGGATTTCAGAATTTTGGGGAATCATAAAAATTCTCATTATGTTTCCCCCTTTGTTCACTCAGCGTTGTGTTTTTGAGATCACATCGAGTTAGTTGCTTATAACCATTCTATAGCACTCTATACATTTTATCTAGTCACTCTTCCAACTCTATGCTGCTACATATAACACTGCAACAGATGTCTTCATGTGTGTTCTACTGAAGGCTGCGTAATCATTTCTGCAGGAGATCTACCCAGGACTGAGTGGACCTGTTGGGTGGTAGGGTAAGCACACACTCAATTCGACTTAAGTGGTGCTGGATTGCTCTCCTGGCTGACTGTACCCATCTCTACTTCCTTCAGCAGTACACATCCCTGCCAACATGTGACAAGATCCAGCTTTCAATTTTTTTTTTTTTTTTTACCAATCTAACAAGTGTACGGTAACATCTATTGTTTTAATTTGCATTTCTTTGAATACTAATGAATGTGAGCACTTCTTTGTATGCTAGTTAGCTTTCTTTACCTCCTTTTATAAGTTGCCCATTCATATTCTCAGCCAGTGTTTTTATTGGGGTTCTTGCTATTTTTCTTTTTGATTTGCAGGAGGTCCTTAAATATTCTGGATATTATCTATAGTTGTTTTCAGATGTTTATATTTGAGATGGCCTTTGAGGTAATCTAGTTTAACCACCTCATTTTACATTTGAGGAAACTGAGATCTAAACGAAGCAGCAGCTTTTTTTTTTTTCCGTAAGCAACTTCTTACGATCATACATGCAATGGAAAAGCTGAGCCTGGAAGTTAGTACTTTCTCCTAACATATCACTGCAAGGATCCATTTTAATAAGTCAGGAATGGCAGTAAGTGGTGGGCAGGAGCTGTTGAGTGTTGCTCCCTGCCGCCAGCATCTGCATTTCTTTGTAGCCCATAAAGCCACTTACCCTGACATGATGACTGAGACCAGTTCGAGATCCAAGATGTGCTTTGCAGTCTATGAGGTCTATGAGGTCCTGGGTCTAGTGACCACTTTCTCCTTCCCATTCAGTCACTACTTCGGGACTTTATTTGCTTGTGCTTGACTGATGTTTCTCAAATTTTAGGATGTACAGGATTTACCGAGAGAACATATTATAGTGTAGATTACTGCCTCACCCCTCCTGAGGATTTAGAAGCACTGAAGGATCCTTAGGTCCCTGTTACAGGTGGTCTGTGGGCCTGATTTTGCGAAACAGTGCTCAAATTTCATTAGCTATCTGATTGATCCTGATTGATCTTCTGTTTCCACAGAGCACGCTTAGTTATTCAGTCGTGTCCAACTCTTTGTGACCCCATGGACTGTAGTCCGCTAGGCCCCTTTGTCCATGGGATTTCCCAGGCAAGAATACTGGAGTGGGTTGCCATTTCCTTCTCTAAGGGATCTTCCCAACCCGGGATTGAACCCAGGTCTCCTGCATTGCAGGCAGATTCTTTACCGTCTAAGCCAGCATAGAAGCCCATCCTAGAGTTATTTCAGTGTCGTCCAGGCTGCCCAAAAGAACTAAAATCATTCCCTGAACACATCTCTCTTTGTCATACCTCTATACTTTCACCCTTACCATTCATATGAAATGCCCCTTCCTCCATAAAATCCCATGACTTTTAAAGATCTAGTCTAAACATGGCCTCCTGTAGAAAGCCCTCTCTGATTTTTCTGGGACTCAGTCTTAGGGGCACATTGTGAATGGAGAAATCTGGCATGGAGTAGGGACATTCCCTTTGCAGGCACATTGTCCTTTTAAATCACATGGATACCCACATGGATAGAAAAGGGCACTAAAGAGCCTCTTGAGATAGCAACACTCTAGATGAGCTAGTACTTAAAAAAAAAAACCAACCATTTAAATCAAATATAGAAGCACATAGTTTATTTACGGTTGTGGCTCTACAAAATTTATGAAAAAACAGCCATCTTCCATGATTTCTCCCATGCTCTCCCCCTCCCCAGACACTTGAAACTCTTTTGACTGATATCTCTAAAGATTATGCTTAGATGGCTTCCATTTCATTTTTTGGTTTTAAGCACTATTGACTTTCCACTGAAGAGCATAAGGACTTCACCTTCGATCTCCTGCCCTCCACCCCACCATGCCTTCACACGTGCCCTGTCCCACCGCCATGTCTTATTGCTTGGCCAGTTTTTACATCCAGGTCACCACCATGGTTCTTTCTGTCTCCCTGACTGTTGCTACCAGTCTCCTAGCAGTCTAGATCAGAAGTTTGGGAACCCTCCGTAACTCCTTCCACCCTCTCCGAATCCTCTGCCCACCCATTCTTTCCCTATGTTTCCTGTCCAGTCATTCACAGAATTCTGTCAACTCCATCTCTGATATAACTGAAATTCATCTACTTCTCTTTTCCACTGTCAAAGCCCTTGCTTCATCACCCTTGGGTCTCCTCTGGAGTTCTGCAGTATGCTAGACTGTGTGCCTCCCTCTAGGCTCTCTCACCTTATAGCCAGAGTGAGCTTTCTGAAACACAAATTAGACTATGTGATTCTCATGCTAAAAACTCTTGAGTGGACCTTGGGGTCTCCAGGGGACAGTTCAAATTCCTTATTGTGGTGAGCTAGACACAAACCTTTGTCTACTATCAGATTTTGCATTCCTGGCACACAGACTGTATTTGCTTGTCATGAGGTTGGGGCCATAAGAAATGTCAGTTTGAAAATGATCTGTCATTTCCAGGTGTGGGCAGTTAAGAGCTACGTGCCTGTTACATCTCTTCTCTTGAAGAGATGCTGTGCTGTGGACTCCAGGCCTGTGTTCTAGATGCTGGAGCTGAAGGGTGGAGGAGGGTTGCCCTTCCCGTAGCAGACCTTACAGGAGTGAGAAGGGTCTTTGTTGTGCTAAGCTAAGGAAACTTTGGGTTTTATCTGATACTGCAGTTGCTGTTGCTACTGCTGCTAAGTCGCTTCAGTCATGTCCGACTCTGTGTGACCCCATAGATGGCGGCCCACCAGGCTCCCCTGTCCCTGGGATTCTCCAGGCAAGAACACTGGAGTGGGTTGCCATTTCCTTCTCCAATGCACGAAAGTGAAAAGGGAAAGTGAAGTAGCTCAGTCATACCCAACTCTTAGTGATCCCATGGACTGCAGCCCACCAGGCTCCTCCATCCAGGGGATTTTCCAGGCAAGAGTACTGGAGTGGGTTTGCCAGTGCCTTCTCCGATACTGCAGCAGAATCTACCATAACCCTGGGTAACAAAAGGTGGCATAAAGACTTCGGAGCCTGGCCTTGCATCTCTCTCTCCTGTGATCTCTCCTGTCTTCCTCCCCTCTTCGACTCTATATTCTAGCTACAATGATGTGCCAGGTTCTTTCCAACTTCTGGGTGTTTGCACACACAGTTCTTGTTACTAAGAATGTCCCCCTCACCCACACATATATGCTTTGCCACTTTGCATTCAGCCAAGTCTCAGCTTAGATGTCTCTTCCTCAGGGAAGACTTTCAAGACTCCCTGCTACTTACCATGAGAGGTGCCCTTCCCCTGGGTCGCTTGGCCAGATTAAGAGTTAGTCACTCAGTCGTGCCTGACTCTTTGTGACCCAATGGACTGCAGCCCACCAGGCTCCTCCATCCTTGGTCCATGAGATTTTCCAGGCAAGGATATTGAAGGGAGTTGCCATTTCCTTCTCCAGGGGATCTTCCCAACCCAGGGATCAAACCCGGGTTTCCTGCACTACAGGTGGATTCTTTACTGACTGAACTACCCCGAACCCCAAGCTTACACTTCACTTACCACTCTTGCTGGAAATCACTTGCTTACTTGTGTTTCTTCTGCCAAATGAGACTATAATCTCCCTGAGAGTCTTGATTCTGTCTCTTCCCTGTAGGATCCTCAGGGCCAGTCAGAGTAGATGCTGGGCCCATTTGTGTGTATGTGTGTGTGTCTGTGTAAAGATCCAGGGTGTCTTAGGGGAAGAACTATGGTGCAAATCTGCATTTCAGATTTCTTTTGCTGAGACTTTCCTGGTAGTTTAAATTCTTGAGAGCTAGTGTTGATCAGTGGTTTGGGGAAAACAGTCTATAGTCACACAGAGCTGATTTGACTTCTTCTTGTCTTACTTCAAAATCTTGAGCTAGTTAAGCCCCAATTTTCTTATCTAAAAGGGATACAAATAATGATAATCTCCACATCACAATGGTTATGTTGACAATTAAATGAGTTGGTACATTTAGTGTTTAATTAAATGAAACATGCAGAGCAATTATTGACATATAGAAATGCCCAATAAATGTTAGATATATTGTTTTTAAGAATATCCTAAATATAAATGTGGTGTTCTTGATTGGATCCTGGAACAGAAAAAGGACACTGGGGAATCCAAATAAGCTCTGAAGTTTAGTTAATAGCAGTATTCCAATGTCGGTTTCTTGGAAGAGGAGAGTGATAAAGTTGGCTTGAAACTCAACATTCAGAAAACTAAGATCATAGCATCTGGTCCCATCACTCCATGGCAAATAGGTAGGAAAGCAATGGAAACAATAAGAGACTTTATTTTCTTGGGCTCCAAAATCACTGCAGATGGTGACCGCAGCCATGAAATTAAAAGACACTTGCTCCTTGGAAGAAAAGGTATGACCAATCTAGACAGCATATTAAAAAGCAAAGACATTACTTTGCCAACAAAGATCCATCTAGTCAAAGCTTTGGTTTTTCCAGTAGTCATGTATGGATGTGAGAGTTGGACTATAAAGAAAGCTGAGCACAGAAGAATTGATGCTTTTGAACTGTGGCATTGGAGAAGATTCTTGAGAGTCTCTTGGACTGCAAGGAGATCCAACCAGTCCGTCCTAAAGGAAATCAGTCCTGAATATTCATTGAAAGGACTGATGCTAAAGCTGAAGCTCCAATACTTTGGCCACCTGACGCGAAGGGACAACTCATTGGAAAAAACCCTGATGCTGGGAAAGATTGAGGGCAGGAGGAGAAGGAAGGGACAGAGGATGAGATGGTTGGATGGCATCATTGATGCAATAGACATGAGTCTGAGCACGCTCAGGGAGTTAGTGAAGGGCAGGGAGGCCTTTCATGCTTCAGTTCATGGGGTAGCAAGAGTTGGACACAACTTAGAAACTGAACAACGACAACAACAATTTGGGGGGCATGGCACCAAGAAAATTCAAGGGAACCACATGAATTTGCAGAGTAAGTGTAGAGGTAAAGGCAAGTCTTGTTGGGGTTTAGGGACAGGTAGCTCCATGGGTGAGGGTTTGATCTGACTCTTAATTCGGCCTAGGAAGGGAGAAAGGGAAAGCATGAGTGTTTGGGTTGAGCCACCCCTGACTTCTGCTCTTTTCCGTCTTCTAAGCAGCGCCTAGAGCAGGACCAAGTGGGCGCACACTTGGCTGTTTTGTCACTTCATCAGGGTCAGGAGGCCACAGTGCACAGAGCACGGGCTTTGGGTCAGGCAATCTGGGCTCAGCAACTGTGCTGCTTCTTTCTTGTCATCTATCTGAGCTGGTTACTTAGCCTCTCTGAGCATCATGAAAATGAGGTAACAGTGGCCAACCGACTGAGCTGCTTATGAGGATTACTCCCATTAGATGTGTCATGATGCTAGGCACACAGTAAGGCCTCAGGAGTGGCGGCTGCCTCTATGCCTCTCCTTCACTGTGACAAGGCTGGCACTATGGACCTTTGGTATTGCTGCTAAACATTTCTTGGAAAAGCAGCTTCTCTTAAAGGAAAAAATGTAGACTTTGGGAGGCTGTGCTGCTGGCCATTTGGGTAAACTAGTATCACTGTACGGTGAAGGCAATGGCACCCCACTCCAGTACTCTTACCCAGGAAATCCCGTGGACGGAGGAGCCTGGTAGGCTGTAAGTCCGTGGGGTCGTGAAGAGTCGGACACGACTGAGTGACTTCACTCTCATGTATTAGAGAAGGAAATGGCAACCCACTCCAGTGTTCTTGCCTGGAGAATCCCAGGGACGGGGGAGCCTGGTGGGCTGCCGTCTACGGGGTCGCACAGAGTCGGACACGACTGAAGCGACTCAGCAGCTGCAGTGTCACTGTAAAGTAGGCCTGTTGTGATATTTCAAGGTGAAGTGTGCACAGAGCCCATAGACATATTCCATTCCTGTTAGTTCTCGTCACTTTGTCTCGTGTTTCTCTCCATTTGATTCACATTAATGTTGACTACTCTTCTGAACCAGCTTGTCCTCTTCCAGGACAAATCTTTTAAATCTTATATTTCTCAGATGCCTCCCTGCAGCGTTTAATTTAGGGGCAGAGCAGGTGCTCATCAAATACAATATGGCCCATTTTCAGGGGGGCTTCTCAATGTGCAGATGCCTACAACAGCTTCACTAGACTCTGTTCTGCCCCGTCCTTCTGAGCTTGAGAAACAGTGCTTGGGTTGGCTGAGCAGAAGAAGACCAACCTGTGAAATGACCACCAAACATTTTATTTGTTTTACCTTAATAGTACTTTACCATAATAGTAGGCTTTCGTGGCTAAGATAGTGCCGAGGAGTGGGAAGCGGAGGGCAAGACAGAAGGCAGGAGCCTGGGAAAGTTGCATCAGACAGCAGCAGCAGCCTCTGCAACTAAATCAGCTGAGGGAACCCATCACGGCCCGAGCTCACCCTGCTATGGAAAAGCCGCCTGCTGACTTCCATCCTCTGCTCGTCCTCGTTCTCCACCTCCTCGTCCTCGCTCGACTTGCGGCACGCATTCTGGTAGAGCACGGCACACACGCCGGTCAGCCAGGCCGCCACGGTGCCCGCGCAGAAGATGCAGAAGCTGATGAGCAGCAGGAAGATGTAGTCCTGGAGATCTAGGTTCGTGATGCACATATACCGGAGCGGGTTCCCCACCTTCGTGATGGGCCATCCTGCCAGCTCTGTCGGCTCCACGCAAGTGGCGTTTTGTTCATCTAAGAGGAAACACACGGCAGGCAGAGTGCTGAAACAGAACTCCTAGGCTTGTGAGGCCAACAGGGACCTGGAGTGATGGTCTGGACACGTCTACTCAAAGCGTGGTCTGGGGGCCAGCGGTATCGGCATGACGGGAACCCCGTGAGGAATGTGGAATCTCAGGCAGCACGCCCAGGCCTTCTTGAATCAGAATCTGCATCTTAACAATATCTCCAGGTGATCTGTGGGCATAGTAAGGTTTGAGACTGCACCTGGACTGCTTTTTGCCCCGGGCTTAGCTGCATTCAGGCAACCCACTCCAGTACTCTTGCCTGGAAAACTCCATGGACGGAGGAGCCTGATAGGCTACAGTCGTGGGATCGAAAAGAGTCAGACATGACTGAGCAACTTCACTTCTAGCTGCATTCACATCACCTCTTGAAAACGACCTTTTGCTTTTTAAGGCTCTTCAAGGAATGGGAGACCACAGAAGGAGCTGGGAATTTGGAAACTTAAGCAAGATGGTCATGGACTGTTGACACTCTACAGAGCTCCATCAGTGCTTGGCATCTCTTGCTCCCCTTCCTCATCTTACCCCCCACCTTCCCCTCCACCTTGTCCCTTTCCCTTCTCCTGTGCCTGAGCCCAGCCAGGGATCACTAAAGTCACCCAAGGTCATCACACTCCACTTTAAGAGGGACAGGATTCTCTGGAAATGCATACTGTGTGTTCTCTACACCCTTAACCTGGAGAAATCAGGAACGAGCTTCAGGGCAAAGAGCAGCCAACATGGGAAGCAGTTCTGCTTCTGTGATGCTGTGGGCATCACTCATGATCTACATGAGTTTCAGTCCTTTTTAGCAGCTGACTCAGTTGCCTGGCTCCTTCTCTGAGCACCTCCCCACACCAAGCATTGTGGACTTCAGTATATAGTAGAAGGAAAGGTGGGTCATGGAGCCAGACAGACTAGAATTCAAACCCACTGTCACTAATTTTGGAAACTTCAGCAGGATGTCTGATACTGTCTTTGAATCCCATTGCCTCATCCTATAAAGAATAACTGTATCCATGAAATTAAAAGATGCTTGCTTCTTGGAAGAAAACTTATGACCAACCTAGACAGCACATTGAAAGCAGAAACATTACTTTGCCTATAAAGTCCATCTAGTCAAAGCCATGGTTTTTCCAGTAGTCACGTATGGATGTGAGAGTTGGACTATAAAGAAAGCTGAGCACCGAAGAATTGATGCTTTTGAGCTATGGTGTTGGAGAAGACTCTTGACGATCCCCTTGGATGGCAAGGAAATCCAACCAGTAAATTCTAAGGAGATCAGTCCTGAATATTCATTGGAAGGACTGATGCTAAAGCTGAAACTCTAATACTTTGACCACCTGATACGAAGAACTGACTCATTAGAAAATACCCTGATGCTGGGAAAGATTGAGGGTGGGAGGAGGTGGGGATGACAGAGAATGAGATGGTTGGGTGGCATCACCGACTCAATGGACATGAGTTTGAGTAAGCTCCAGGAGTCGGTAATGAACAGGGAAGCCTGTAGTTCTGGTGTGCTGTAGTCCAGGGGGTTGCAGAGAGTCAGACATGACTGAGTAACTGAACTGAACTGATAAAGAACAGCATCTATTCTCAGGGTAATAAAGAGAATTTAATCGGCACAGGTGAGCAGGTGAGCTACTGTACACAGCGGTGCACACAGTTCACTGTACATAAGAGCTTCATAGCCTGCTCAGAGCTCTGTTTTCAGCCCTACATTTTTGTAGCTCCATATACTCTGCCATGCTGATGCTGAGGTGCCTGTGTGCAGTATCCAGGTGAAAATATCCAGCAAGCATTAGATAAATTCAGGGCTGAGATAAGGGCTTAAGACAGTTATGATTAGAATCAGAGTAGCAGCTGATATTTACCAAGTTCTGTCTACACACTAAGTGATATGCAAATGATATCTCATTTAATTCTTACAAGGATGTTGACATACATTTTCATCTTTGTTTTTCACATCAGGAAACTGAGACTCAGAAAAGTTTCCTGACCTGAAGGTTCTGGATAAACTGCAGGATCTCAGCAGGGGACAGGAGACAAAAACCCTGGACTGAGCTAAGTGGGAGCCACAGAGAGAGACTAATGCGGGGAGAAGCTTCCCCCACACCAGGGTAGGAGCTCCAGGCTATGCAGTGGTAGTAGTGAAAGCCGCTCAGTCATGTCCGACTTCTCGGGACCCTGTGGACTATACAGTCCATGCAGTTCTCCAGGCCAGAATACTGGCGTGAGCAGCCTTTCCCTTCTCCAGGGGATCTTTCCAACCCAGGGATCAAACCCAGGTCTCCCGCATTGCAGTCAGATTCTTTACTAGCTGAGCCGCAAGGGAAGCCCAGGCCGTGTAAAGGCACTGCTTTGCTTGACGAAATCCGTTTGGGCTGGAGCTAGAAGCAGGAGAAATAGGGAAAGGAATACGGAGGTGAGCTTACTGGGAGGCAGCTGGCTCTGGGGGACTGGAACGAGCTGCCCAGGCTGGCCATTAAGTCCTCTCCAAACTGGACACCATTGCGTGCACGCTGGTTCCTGGTCAGTGCACCTACAGTGAACTTGCTGGTTACTTTCAGGAAGATGGCCTGATGTCTGTAATGCTACTGAGGACTCGCTCTTGGTTGAGGTTTTAGTCACAGGAGGAGGAAGCGAGCAGGGGGCTGCCACATCAACTGTTTGCAAAGATTACAGAGAAAAGGAGAGGAAGAAGCCCCTCTCTAGAATGAGTGGGAGACAGAGGCCCTGTGGGTGACCCAGGCCGACTGGAGAGGAGAGGGGCTTTGGGCTTCCAACTCAGGGTGCTGTAAAGGGTCAGGAACACAATTATGTCTCAAGACCTCTCTCTAGTCAGCCTGTTCAAGGACCTCTGGGGCTGGAGGCTGGTGAGGTGAGGGAAGACTCCTGCAATCTTCAGGAATTCTAGCAAGACAGGGCTTAGATCACCTGTCCAAGCTGCCAGAGACACCACATGGGAATATACAAAGAAAGATGTATATGAGAAAGGAGAACATGGGACTCTGAGGGTCTGGAGTGTGCCCCGTGGTGGGGGCAGAGGGGTTTATCTCATTCTATTTTTGAAAAGATTAGGCTTTCAAATCAGGGTTTGGGCGGCAGATATGAGGCTAAACATTAAGTGTGTTATTTCCCCATTTTGGAGCATTACCTTGAAAGGAGCAATTAGGCAGCGATTTTAATGCATTGTTAGGCTGCTTTTAAGTGAGGGATGTGGGTGGTTCGTGTGGGGAGGGTTTTTCTTCCGCTGCATTCTCTCTCCCCTCTTCATTGCCTGTCACCGCCAAGGTGTGAGCGCTCCTCACCTCCCAGCAGGTCTGTCTCCACCATTGCCGGTTCCCCCGCTCTGGACCCCTGCGCACACTCCTGCCAGATTCCCCTTCTGCAAGCTTGGCTCTTGCCAGTCACACCAGAGTTCAAAACCCTGTCTGATTCCCCCTCGGGGCTCAGGATAACACCCAGACTGCCTGGTGTTCAGAGCCCTCCACGTTGCCCCGTTCCATCATTCCCACCTTACTTCTCCCAGTACCTCACCCTTTATTCTAGTCAAATTAAGCTCTCTTTGCTCCTTGGTTACCTCTCCCCCTTACCTACAGCTAGCTTTGTTACACTGCTCTTTTCCCATCAAGTATCTCTTCCTCCAATTTTTGCATCATCAAGTCCTTCCTGTCCTTCAAGGTCTAATGTAAATGCATCTACTTCCAGGAACCCTTCCCCAGCCACTTCATCCTCATAGTTCAGAGGATATGTTGTGATTGTTCCCACTGTGGACTCATCTGTTGCATTTCCTAGTATCATTCTTACTGCACCTATTACATTCTGTCTTACTTGGTGGTTATTTGCAAAGCATCAAAAAAAAAAAAAAAGAAAGAAAGAAAGAAAATTTGAAAAAGCATATTTTTTAAACAGATTTTTTGATGTGACCATTTTTAAAGTCTTTATTGAACTTGCCACAGTATTGCTTCTGCTTCATGCTTTGGATTTTTGGCACAGGGACGTGGGATCTTAGCTCCCTGACCAGGGACCAAGTACAACCCCTGCAAGTGAAGTCTTAACCTCTATGAAAGTCCTGCAAAAAGCACCTTTTCTCTCCTACAAGACAGACTTCTAGCTCTTGAAGGCATAAACCATGTCTCATCATTATCATTCTCGTTAATAAGAGCTAATATTCCTTGAATTACTTGATTTTTAATATTTGGGGATTTTCTAGCACTGGTTTCCTTATTCTAGTTCAATTCTACTGTAATCAGAGGCATACTTTTTCTGATTTCAGTCCTTTGAAGTTTATTAAGAATTTTCTTTATAATAGAATCAGTTTTAGTAATTTTTGTATATGCACTGAAAAAATGCATTGTCTTTGTTGAATACATTGTTGTATGTAAGCCAACGAGTGTGCTTTTATACAGATTGTCTACGTCTCTATTGACTTTTCATCTTTTTTGGCTTTTTGTTACCTTTATTTATTGTCTCAGTTACTATTAGCCTATTTGTTGTCTGTTAGTTACTGGGAAGTATGTTAACATTACCAGTTATGGTTGTGCACTTGTCTACTTCTCCAAATAGTTCTGTCAAGTTTTGCTTACATATTTTGAGGCAATGCTCTTAAATACATATATGACTGTTACCTCTTTCTGGTAGATTTACCCTTTTCTTTTGGTTAGTGTTTGCGTTGCATATCTTTCCCCATCATTTTACTGTTAATCTTTCTGTGTTCCTATATTTAAGGTACATTTAGTACAGCAGGAGGCAGCTGGGCTTTGGTCTTCATTCAGTCTAGTAAACTGTATTTTAATCATCCCATTAACATTTAATGTTAGACTGATATATTTGGATTAACTATTGTTTTCCATTTCTCCCACTTTTTAAATGATCCTAGTTCAGTTCCCTCACTCAGTCGTGTCTGACTCTTCGTGACCCCATGAATCGCAGAACACCAGGCCTCCCTGTCCATCACCATCTCCCAGAGTTCACTCAGACTCACGTTCATCAAGTCAGTGATGCCATCCAGCCATCTCATCCTCAGTCGTCCCCTTCTCCTCCTGCCCCCGATCACTCCCAGCATCAGAGTCATTTCCAATGAGTCAACTCTTCGCATGAGGTGGCCAAAGTACTGGAGTTTCAGCTTTAGCATCAGTCCTTCCAAAGAACACCCAGGGCTGATCTCCTTTAGACTGGACTGGTTGAATCTCCTTGCAGTCCAAGGGACTCTCAGGAGTCTTCTCCAACACCACAGTTCAAAAGCATCAATTCTTCAGTGCTCAGCCTTCTTCACAGTCCAACTCTTACATACATACATGACCACAGGAAAAAACCTTAGCCTTGACTAGATGGACCTTAGTCGGCAAAGTAATGTCTCTGCTTCTGAATATACTACCTAGGTTGGTCATAACTTTTCTTCCAAGGAGTAAGTGTCTTTTAATTTCATGGCTGCAGTCACCATCTGCAGTGATTTTGGAGCCCTCCAAAATAAAGTCTGTCCCTGTTTCCACTGTTTCCCCATCTATTTCCCATGAAGTGATGGGACTGGATGCCATGATCTTCGTTTTCTGAATGTTGAGCTTTAAGCCAACTTTTTCGCTTTCCTCTTTCACTTTCATCAAGAGACTCTTTAGTTCTTCTTCACTTTCTGCCATAAGGATGATATCATCTGCATATCTGAGGTTATCGATATTTCTCCCAGCAATCTTGATTCCAGCTTGTGCATCATACAGCCCACCATTTCTCATGATGTACTCTGCATAGAAGTTAAATAAACAGAGTGATAGTATACAGCCTTGACGTACTCCTTTTCCTATTTGGAACCAGTCTGTTTTTCCATGTCCAGTTCTAACTGTTGCTTCCTGACCTGCATACAGATTTCTCAAGAGGCAGGTTAGGTGGTCTGGTGTTCCCATCTCTTTCAGGATTTTCCGCAGTTTATTGTGATCCTAGTTCTCTATTATTTCATCTCTCTCTCTTAAAAATTTTTTTTTTTCACTTTGTATTGGAGGATAGCCGATTAACAACATTGTGACGGTCTCAGGTGGACAGCAAAGGAACTCAGCTAGACATACACGTGTATCCATTCTCCCCCAAACTCCCCTCCCATTCAGGCTGTTAGGCAACATCAGGGTGAGTTCCATATGCTATACAATAGGTCCGTATTGGTTCATCTCTTCTTTAGTTTGTTAGTCACTCATTCTTCTGCTAGTCTAGTATGATGACTTTAGAGTTTGTGGATCTATCTGCTCATCATGGAGTGTCTTATATGTTCTTCATGAAAGGTGCTTCATGAAATTAAACTCTACTCTTGAGCACCCTGCTGGGTGTGTGTGTTAGTCACTCAGTCGTGTTTTTTTGTGACTTTATGGATTGTACCCTCCCAGGCTCCTCTGTCCATGAAATTCTCCAGGCAAGAATACTGGAATGCGTTGCCATTCCCTTCTCCAGGGGATCTTCCCAATCCAGGGATCAAGCTTGGGTCTCCCACATTGCAGGCAGATTCTTTACCTTTTGAAACACCAGGAAAGTCCCCACTAAGTGGTTTTAATTATTCCCAGGCCACTGAATGAATAAATTGTTCATCAATTATTCCTTTTCTGGCTTTCTTGATCTCCTTGCCTCTGAGAAAAGGCTACCAGGCACTGTTGTGTATGTTGCAAACTGCACAATCCCAGGGCTTTCATTCACATTACAAACAGGTGGCTAAGCCCCATATTATCCCTTCCTCAGCTCCACTTCATAGGTGCAGAGCATTTGCCCCACTTAAAGTGCCTAGGTACAATTACAGGTATCATTAATGTTTAAATTCTCCCTGCAAATAGTTCCTAAGGAAACATAAACCACACGCTTCTTTAGTTCCTAACATGGCACATTGCCCACAAGTGGAAAACCTGTCTGCCAAAATCAACACATAAAGGGAAAAGTTTCAGGGACCCAGAGCCATACCTGGTAGCGTTGGAACTGAGAAAGCCTTCCTTCAGAAAACCAGCTTGAACCTGGTGGTTATATGAGGAACTGCTCTTTTTCTTAATCCACAAAAGTGGCCACAGTTCTGCAGTCTGCTTGGCTCTCCAGATGAGCAGGCTGTTTTGAGTTCCCTGGACAGTCTTGCTCAGGAACTGCCTGGGCTAAGTGGAGGAGGCCAGCCTCCAAGTGATGGCCATGTAATGGGAGGGGATGCAACTTGCAGACCTCAGTTACACTGCCCCTTGGAGGACAAATGCCAGTTTCTATCAGCCTAAGCACTTCGTGGTAAAAGTTTCCACCTGGAACCTAGAGAAAGGCCCAGTTCCCCCATTTGTCCTTATTAGGCCCTAGCTTGCTTGAATATTATAAGATGTTCAGTACTTTGTCTTTTTCTTTTTTTGTCCAGCTAAATGATGTATTTATAGAGGAAGTGGATTTACTATGTACATATCTGTCTGCTAGATTATGAACTCCGTGAAGACATGGATTTGTGTTCACTATTGTGTCCCCAACATCTAGAGTACTGCTTAACACATACCAGAGCTCAAAGTGTGTTTGTTGAGTGGATTAAATATTTTTTGTTATAATGTCCCTTGGGGGCGATGTTATTGACGTAAGGCTTAGTGGGAGGAAAGAGAACTTGGGGTGATAGAAGGCCATAGATGGGCCAGTACCCTCTTACCATCTTGGACTATTCTACACTAGGCTAATAGCAATCCCTTCTTACTTTGTGAAAGTTTAGGGAGAATTCAGTGAGCTAAGGGATGTGAAGTCTTGGAGGAGGCAGGAACAGATGGTCTCCAAGACAAAATGAAGGGTAAGTCTTGAAATGTCTTCTGAGAGTGGAGAAGGAAATGGGGGTATGTGCAGATGGAGATGGGGTGAGGATACAAGGGATGCAGGCATG
This sequence comes from Madoqua kirkii, assembly GCA_006408675.1. Lineage (NCBI taxonomy): Eukaryota > Metazoa > Chordata > Mammalia > Artiodactyla > Bovidae > Madoqua > Madoqua kirkii. The sequence continues at coordinate 40,164 of SJYC01140811.1, forward strand.
ATAACATAAGGTAGTTACTGTTCCAGTCACTGCTTGAGAATTGTTTGAGAGCAGAGACCCTGTTTGTTCACCTGTATATCCCTAGTGCTAACACACAATAGAGCCTTGATAAATATCTGTTGAATGCATACAGGAGAAAATATGTGGATTATTGGCCTAATCTCATACAGTTCAGTTCAGCTGCTCAGTCGTGTCCTACTCTTTGTGACCCCATGGACTGCAGCATGTCAGGCTGTCCTGTCCATCACCAACTCCTGGAGCTTGCTCAAACTCATGTCCATCAACTCAAGATGTCATCCAACCATCTTATCCTCTGTCATCCCCTTCTTTTCCTGCCTTCAACTTTTTCCAATATCAGAGTCTTTTCCAGTGAATCAGTTCTTCATATCAGGCAGCCGAAGTACTGGAGCTTCAGCTTAAGCATTGGTCCTTCCAGTGAATATTCAGGACGGATTTCCCTTAGGATTGACTGGTTTCATCTCTTTGTAGTCCAAGGGACTCTCAAGAGTCTTCTTCAACACTACAATTCAAAAGCATCAATTTTTCAGCACTCAGCTTTCCTTATGGTCTAACTCTCACATCCATACCGGCCACCCATATTGGAAAAACTATCTCTTTGACTATACAGACCTTTGCCTATAAAGTAATGCCTCTGCTTTTTAATACACTGTCTAGGTTTGTCATAGCTTTTCTTCCAAGGACCAAGCATCTTTTAATTTCATAGTTGCAATCACCATCCCAGTGATTTTGGAGCCCAAGAAAATAAAGTCTGTCATTGTTTACATTGTTTACCCATTTATATGCCATGAAATGATGGGACCAGATGCCACGATCTTCGTTTTTTCAAAGCTGAGTTTTAAGCTGGCTTTTTCCACTCTCCTCTTTCACTTTCATCAGGGGGCTCTCTAGTTCCTCTTTGCTTTCTGCCATAAGGGTGGTGTCATCTACATATCTGAGGTTATTGATATTCTTCCTGCAATCTTGATTTCAGCTTGTACTTCATCCAGTCCAACATTTTGCATGATGTACTCTGCCTGTAAGTTAAATAAGCAAGGTGACAATATATAGGCTTGATGTACTCCTCTCCCAGTTTGGAACCAGTCTGTTGTTCCATGTCCAGTTCTAACTGTGGCTTCTTGACCTGCATACAGGTTACTCAGGAGGCAGGTAAGGTGGCCTGGTATTCCCATCTCCTGAAGAATTTTCCACAGTTTGTTGTGATCCACACAGTCAAAGGTTTGGCATAGCCAATGAAGCACAGGTAGATGTTTGTTTGTCTGGAACTCTCTTGCTTCTTCTATGATCCAGCAGATGTTGGCAATTTGGTCTCTGGTTCCTCTGCCTTTTCTAAATCCAGTGTGAATATCTGGAAGTTCTCAGTTCACATACTGTTGAAGCCTAGCTTGGAGAATTTTGAGAATTACTTTGCTAGCATGTGAAATGAGTGCAGTTGTGCAGTAGTTTGAGCATTCTTTGGCCTTGCCTTTCTTTGGGATTTGAATAAAAACTGACCTTTTCTAGTCCTGTGGCCACTGCTGAGCTTTCCAAATTTGCTGGCATATTGAGTGCAACACTTTAACAGCATCATCATTAAGGATTTGAAATAGCTCAGCTGGATTCTCATACAGCAGTTTTTTAAAACTCATGTTTTTGGCTTTGCTGTGCAGGACTTGTTTCTGATGGAATTTGAAGGGAACACTATTATATTCTGCCATACTATGAGTGGGCTTCACACTGCTGAGCTTTCCAAATTTGCTGGCATATTGAGTGCAACACTTTAACAGCATCATCATTAAGGATTTGAAATAGCTCAGCTGGATTCTCATACAGCAGTTTTTTAAAACTCATGTTTTTGGCTTTGCTGTGCAGGACTTGTTTCTGATGGAATTTGAAGGGAACACTATTATATTCTGCCATACTATGAGTGGGCTTCCCTGGTGGCTCAGCAGTAAAGAATCTGTGTGCAATGCAGGAGACCTGGGTTTGATCCCTGAGTCTGAAAGATCCCCAGGAAGAGGGTGTGGCAACCCATTCTAGTACTCTTGCTTGGAGAATCCATGGACAGAGGAGCCTGGCAGGTGGCAGTCCAAGGGCTGCACAGAATTGGACGTGACTGAAGTGATCAAGCAGCAGCAGCAGCAGCAGACTATGAGTGGCTCAGAGATGACCCCCTAGAGGGGAACCTGGATGTCACCATATGGCAGCCCAGCACAACCAAAGCCAACTGGCCAACAAGGCCCCCTCTTAGACCCTCATGCATGGTCCTCTGAGTATTTCTAGTCCCGACATTGGCTCCTACTTTTACCTCCCTAGAGCTCCTTTCTCTCATCACCCAGATGTCTTTCCTTGATGGGAGCCAGGCTTCAGCAAACTACAATCTGTGGGCCAAATCCATCCTGTGGCATGTTTTTGTATTGATAAATAAAGTTTTATTGGAACACAGCCATGACCATTCATTCATGCATTTTCTATGGCTTCTTTCACGCTACCAGGACAGGGTGAGTAGTCACAACAAAGACCCACAAAGCTTAAAGTATTTATTTGTCCTTTTTTTTTTTGATTTTTTTAATTGAAGGATAATTGATTTACAGATTTTGTTATTTTCTGTCCAACATGAACAAGAATCAGCCATAGGTAGAAACTGTGTGCTGACTCCTGGTCTAAAGCATCCTTGGCTTTGGATGATTTAGGCTTGGACAGTACAGTTCTTAAAACAGTTTTCTCCCTTGCATGAAGAGTTCGTGTTTTGGTAAATTTAAGCCTGATTCATAGACCATTGGAACACTACAGGAACAAACCTTGAAGTCTAGCAAGTTCAGCCTGATTATTCCTGTGCTTTAAAGTTGCTTAGACTACAGGACTAGTCTTTTGTATAAGCAGTTGTAGATGAGCAAAGTTTTTACAGGTAGAAAGACAACTTTTCTTCATAACATTTCTCATGTGCTTCTCAGTGCCCAGAATTCTGTCAGCAGGAGCTTCACTTCACTGATAAAATAAGGCTTAAAGTGTAAAGTCTTCTGGAAAAGAAGCCAAAGACTTAAGCCTTCCCATGGGGAACCCCTGCTACTGACTTTCTGTAGCAGGCTATGATGGGGGGAGAGGAGCCAACTGCATACCAGACTTGGGGGATGGTACCAGGCAGTTCTGGGAAGCTAATTTGTAAACCCTAGTTGGCTCTCAGTTTGGCCTAGAGCAGGAGCTTGTGAATAACTACCCATCTTCTTGGAAAGATTCAGATAGTGGACAGTTATTATCCTCATGGATAAGAGGCATTTAGAAAAGCTCAGTGGTGCAGGGCAACACCGTTCACCAGTCGCCCAGGCAGAGACTTGGGAGTCCTTCTTGCTGCCTCTGCTGCATCCCATAATTCAAGCCACGAGCCAGTCCTGTTAGTCGGACCTTCACAGTATACCCCGATTCTTACCTTCTCTGGACCATTACCTGGGGCCAAGCCACTGTTCCTCGCCGCCTGAAAACTGAGGCAGCCTCTTAACTCAGGTCCCTGCTTTCCCAGCTCTTCATCTAGCAGTGGGAGGCAGCTGCATCTCATAGAGCATGTCACTTCTCCACTTAAAACCCTTTTGTAACTTCCTGTCACATTTGGAATAAAATCAAAAGCTTCTCCATGACCTCCAGGTCCTATATGATCTGGCCTTTGATTTTTAACCTCATCTCTTACCTTGGATTCACTTTTTCAGCCGTACTCACCTTCTACCACATCGAACTTATTCCACCCTAGGGTCTTTGCATTTGCTCTTGCCTTTGTTTAGAAAGCCCACACCACTCTGTGTCAGATTTTCTTTGCTGATCCCCTCACTTTATTCAGTTTTCTGCACTTCTTAATTTATCCTTTGATATGTTGGCATTCCCCAAATCTTCTGTCCTTACCCTGTGATCCTCTCATTCTAAGCATCCTTTGTTTGATTTTCATGATCACCAGTGAGCTGATGATTCCCAAACATATATTTTATTCTCTATTCTGAATTTCAGGTCAAAACATCCAAAAGCCTCCTATCTCACAAAGAGCTCCCACTCAACATATTTGAGATAGGACTTGGCTTCTCCCCAAGCCCCTTTACTACTTTCTTCTCTCAGTGGAGCCCCCACAGTTATCCAAGCCAAAGTGTTGGAAATTACACTTGATTTTTCCTTTCTTTTATTTTCCACATCTCATTGACTTTTTTATTCACTCAAGTATTTTTTGAGAACTTTCTCTGTGTCTGAAGATTCAGAACTGCTCTTTGATCTGTTGACCTTCCTATCAGGGAATACAAACGTTAAAGAACACAAATCTGTTAATTATTTAGAATTGCACCTGGTGTCACAAGGAGAGTACAGGGGACTCTGAGAAAATCTGGTTCACTCCTAGGTCCTGTTGTGTCTGCCTTCTGAGCAGTTTCTTCTGCCCATCTATACCTCTTCATTCTGCTGTAGACTGCCACCCTCTCTTGTCTGAATGCCCACAGGAGCCTCCTAGCTCTGTATTTATCTTGCCTGCTTTCCAAAACTTCTCAGGATACATTGCATGTTCCCTAGAAAATCATTCAAAGGCCCTAGATGGCCAACACCCCATTTCTCTTTTCTAGGCGCACCCACACTTTGTTGGATTTCTTCCAGGTTGGGGAATTCTTCATCTCTAGGGATGAAGAAACAGGTTGGCTGCTTTGGCGGCCTTGTACTGCCTCCTTCCAGGGGCCTGAATGGTGTTGGGTGACCGGAGGGGCCATGCATAGAGGTCTGGCATTTCTGAGCTTGAGGGGGCTTTAGATCACCCACTCTCAGGAATTCTAACTGGGCTGAGTTAGAGAGTGTATGAGATTCACACAAGGTCCTTCCAAAACTGAACAAGCTTTCCACCTACATCCCTTCTCAGATTTTCTGCATCGTTTAGGGATCACTGACCCAGTCGCAGCCCTCTCAGCTGCTTCATTGCCCTCGGGAGGCTGCTTCTCCCGCTCTCAGCAGAAGGGAGCCACAAGGCCAGGGTAAGGTGGGAGAGACGTGCTAGCAGAGCAGCTGATGGCCTTGGAATGTCTGCTGCCCAGCTGTTCCCGCTTTTGGCGTCTGGTTTTTATTGCAATCTCCCTGATGGAGGAGATGGGTTAGCATTAATGGTGGAAGGGTGTGAAGACCTGAATTCATTCTGAAAATCTAAGTTTTGGCACAGTTGTAGATGACTTTGTACTTGGCAGGTTGAAATGGGGCCATTATCCTATTACAGCAGCCTGGAATACAGAATAAGACAGGTCCTATATGATCTGGCCTTTGATTTTTAACCTCATCTCTTACCTTGGATTCACTTTTTCAGCCGTACTCACCTTCTACCACATCGAACTTATTCCACCCTAGGGTCTTTGCATTTGCTCTTGCCTTTGTTTAGAAAGCCCACACCACTCTGTGTCAGATTTTCTTTGCTGATCCCCTCACTTTATTCAGTTTTCTGCACTTCTTAATTTATCCTTTGATATGTTGGCATTCCCCAAATCTTCTGTCCTTACCCTGTGATCCTCTCATTCTAAGCATCCTTTGTTTGATTTTCATGATCACCAGTGAGCTGATGATTCCCAAACATATATTTTATTCTCTATTCTGAATTTCAGGTCAAAACATCCAAAAGCCTCCTATCTCACAAAGAGCTCCCACTCAACATATTTGAGATAGGACTTGGCTTCTCCCCAAGCCCCTTTACTACTTTCTTCTCTCAGTGGAGCCCCCACAGTTATCCAAGCCAAAGTGTTGGAAATTACACTTGATTTTTCCTTTCTTTTATTTTCCACATCTCATTGACTTTTTTATTCACTCAAGTATTTTTTGAGAACTTTCTCTGTGTCTGAAGATTCAGAACTGCTCTTTGATCTGTTGACCTTCCTATCAGGGAATACAAACGTTAAAGAACACAAATCTGTTAATTATTTAGAATTGCACCTGGTGTCACAAGGAGAGTACAGGGGACTCTGAGAAAATCTGGTTCACTCCTAGGTCCTGTTGTGTCTGCCTTCTGAGCAGTTTCTTCTGCCCATCTATACCTCTTCATTCTGCTGTAGACTGCCACCCTCTCTTGTCTGAATGCCCACAGGAGCCTCCTAGCTCTGTATTTATCTTGCCTGCTTTCAAAACTTCTCAGGATACATTGCATGTTCCCTAGAAAATCATTCAAAGGCCCTAGATGGCCAACACCCCATTTCTCTTTTCTAGGCGCACCCACACTTTGTTGGATTTCTTCCAGGTTGGGGAATTCTTCATCTCTAGGGATGAAGAAACAGGTTGGCTGCTTTGGCGGCCTTGTACTGCCTCCTTCCAGGGGCCTGAATGGTGTTGGGTGACCGGAGGGGCCATGCATAGAGGTCTGGCATTTCTGAGCTTGAGGGGGCTTTAGATCACCCACTCTCAGGAATTCTAACTGGGCTGAGTTAGAGAGTGTATGAGATTCACACAAGGTCCTTCCAAAACTGAACAAGCTTTCCACCTACATCCCTTCTCAGATTTTCTGCATCGTTTAGGGATCACTGACCCAGTCGCAGCCCTCTCAGCTGCTTCATTGCCCTCGGGAGGCTGCTTCTCCCGCTCTCAGCAGAAGGGAGCCACAAGGCCAGGGTAAGGTGGGAGAGACGTGCTAGCAGAGCAGCTGATGGCCTTGGAATGTCTGCTGCCCAGCTGTTCCCGCTTTTGGCGTCTGGTTTTTATTGCAATCTCCCTGATGGAGGAGATGGGTTAGCATTAATGGTGGAAGGGTGTGAAGACCTGAATTCATTCTGAAAATCTAAGTTTTGGCACAGTTGTAGATGACTTTGTACTTGGCAGGTTGAAATGGGGCCATTATCCTATTACAGCAGCCTGGAATACAGAATAAGATAGCCTCAGAATGAAACTAAAGATGTTCACTGTTCAAAATGCCCTCTAAATGACTTAGACCTGAAGCAGTGCATGACCCAGCCCGTCTGCTTCCTGCAGATGTCCCCAAGTGGCCTTATCCCCCTGCCTTGGTGGCACTCCTGCCTAGACTCCCCTTTTTGACTTGTGGACCCCACCATTGGACTAAGCAAGGCTGTCCACAGACTATAATTTAAGGGCTGACATAGACAGACCTTCTGTCCTGAAACTAGCCCCATGTCTATGCTAGTAGCCTGTCACTTTCTGCATTCTCTCTGGTTCTGTTTGTTCCCTGTCACATTGCAAATGCCCCATTGACAGAGACATATCAAAACATTATTAGCCACCAGCATCTCATCCAGTGTGCTAGTTGCCTAGTTGTGCCTGACTCTTTATGACCCCATAGACAGTAGCCCCCAGGTTCCTCCATCCATGGGATTTTCCAGGCAAGAATATTGCGGTGGGTTGCCATTTCCTTCTCCAGGGGATCTTCCCAATCCAGGGGTCGAACCTGGGTCTTCTGCATTGCAGGCAGGCTCTTTACCATCTGAGCCATCAGGGAAGCCCCCAACATCTCAGTGTAAATCAATTTATTCACTAGTTGAAACAGCCACTGTAGAGCTAGAACCCAGGTCATTGTCATCGGGCTTCTCATAGACCCTGCCCCAAAGCTCACTGGGTCATCATCTCTGGACAGGGAGCCTGGGCTTCTTGTGCTCATCAGAGTCTGAGAACTGCTGGTTGAGCAGTCCAGGCATGGGAGGAAAATTCAAGGCACTGAGTCCCTGGAGGGTGGAGGCATTGTTCTAGCCAGTGGAGGGTGTTTAAGACAGGAGGTGGGAGAATGCAGAAGTTACAGATTGCATTTCCTAATTGTGTGACCACAGTACTCATCTCTAAGAACATCTGCACCTCAACACTAACCCATTGTGTACTTGCCCATTTGGGACCCTGTCTGCTGACCACTGCTTTCCTCTTCCTACATCTAAGTGCATCTTATCTTTCTATTTAGGTCCAACTAGAAGGATTCTTATAGAGTGTCTACTCCTGTTTTCTTATTTCAGAGACAAGTGAGACTCAGAGTAAAAATGACTTGCCACCCACATCATACATTGACATGATTGAGATCAGAACTCCTGGCTTTCAATCGCACTTTCCCTCTTTTGTATCCCTAGATTTGTCTTATTGAAGACAGGATTTATGACTTCTTTCCCTGTGATAAAGCACCCAACATCAAAAAACAATGTTAAGCATATAATAAACATACAATAACTGTTTCAGAGTTGAATGGACTGTGATGTACCTGATAGTAAGGAAATATCATGGCATGGGGAAGACACTTAACTTGGATGTTGGAAGATCTCCATCCTGGGCTGGGCTTTATAGCCACTTATCTGAGAGTGGGCTAAATTCTAAAGTTCCAGCTTAAGCATCTTATATTAAAGGCATGCCTGATCAGTCACAAATATGGCTATTTAAATGAATTGAAATGACATAAAATTAAAAATTTGGTTCTCAGTTCCACTAACTGTATTTCAAGAGTTTAATCGTCACATGTGGCTGGTGGATACTGTGTTGAACAGATTTAGACCATTTCTGCTGCTGCAGAGGCTTTTGCTGGACAGCGCTAGACCATACTTTGAGGGTGTGGAGTGGGCTAAATTCTAAAGTTCCAGCTTAAGCATCTTATATTAAAGGCATGCCTGATCAGTCACAAATATGGCTATTTAAATGAATTGAAATGACATAAAATTAAAAATTTGGTTCTCAGTTCCACTAACTGTATTTCAAGAGTTTAATCGTCACATGTGGCTGGTGGATACTGTGTTGAACAGATTTAGACCATTTCTGCTGCTGCAGAGGCTTTTGCTGGACAGCGCTAGACCATACTTTGAGGGTGTGGAGGCAGGGTGCAGGGATGTAGGAAGCCAGACTTGTTCTGTCCAGGAGCTTAGAGCTGCATGAGTTTTTGAGAGCATCTTCAGAGGCATTCAACTCTGTCCTACTGGGGAGTTCTATCCTGGGAAGAGCTCAATTTCGAAGCTCACCTTCAAATAGCTGGAAAATTACAGTTCTGGCCAGGAATTAGTCTTTCTATTTGCTGACTTGAGCCAAAAAGAAAATGGACTCTGTGACTGTTTTAACTCTGTATTGATCAGAGCATCCGGGGAACGAGCACACTTCAACTCACTTCTGTTTCTGCTATGATTTTTGTCTTTGGAAAGTGAATACATGAACTCTTTGAGAACTGGACAGTTTCCAGTGCATCTGGTGAGTCTGTCATTGAGGGTTTCCTTTAAATGAAGACTTGTGATAACAGCACCAAATCTCTGGTAGTAAGGGAAAGTTTCGATGCTCCTATTAGCTGTAGCGTTGTGATGAAGCAAGGTGAATAAAACATTCAACCTCCTGTACAGTTCCTCTAAGGGGACAAGCTGCAGTATGACACAGGGGGAGAACACATTATTACCCTCATATCTTTTAAGACCACTCATGTCTTTTCTGATCTTGGCTCCCTTCAAGGTTCCCCACTCTTTCAGAGTTAATCTTAGCTAATTGCATTTCCTAAGAAATCACTCTTTCCTCTGATATGAACGTTGTTAAAAGCTTGTTGTTGTTCAGTTGTCCAGTTGTGTCCGACTCTTTGTGACCACATGAACTGCAACACGCCAGGCCTCCCTGTCCTTCACCATCTCCTGGAGTTTGCCCAAGTTCATGTTCATTGTATTTGTGATGCCGTCCAGCCATGTCATCCTCTGATGCCCTCTTTTCTTTCTGCCCTTGATCTTTCCCAGCATCAAGGACTTTGCCAATGAGTTGTGTATTCACACGACATGACCAAAATACTGGGGTTTTATCTTCAGCATCAGTCCTTCCAGTGAATTTTCAGGGCTGATCTCTCTTAAGATTGACTGGTTTGATCTCCTTGATATCCAGGGGACTTTCAGGAATTTTCTCCAGCACCGCAGTTCAAAGGCATCAGGGAGCACTTATATTATTCTGCCCAGGAATTTATGTATCTTTCACAATCCTCCTTAGGATTGGGGCACTTTGGGGGATCCAGAAGGATCTCTAGTGGCTAATGGTAGCCTGATGGTAGGCAGTGGATGAGGAGAGCCTGGGACAAAAGTTCTATTCAGTACTATTCAGATGACAAAATTACACCATGAAGGTGACCTCTTTCTCCCAAGGCCATGTCTACCCCTTGGAGGTTGGAACTGACCTCCTTGACTTCATCTCTTGAAAGATGCCTACCTGTTCCTGGAAGTGGGCTTGTCTTTAAGGTAGAACTTCAGTTCTAGACTCAGATGACTCAGGAAGAATCCCCTTACTGATGCTGGTCCAGCCCTGAGTCTCTGGTCCAGTTGAGACCATACCTTTATTTGAGATTCTGTTCCCCACCCCCTCCCAGAGTCTGAATTCCTGTATTCATAATTCATCCAATAGCCAGCTCCCTCCAGGATTCCCTCCATCCCATTTTCTCAGGGATGAATGTCCTGAGACCTGCTGCCCACCTTCTCATAGCCTATTTATATCCCCACATGCATCTGTACAGGCATGTCTCCTGGACAAGGCACACTGTCCTCCAATACCGCCGAGCCTTGCTGAAGTCCACTGCTTGCCCCACTGGCCACCTGACTGATAACTGGTACTCTCTCCACACCTTGCACCTTCCCTTCATCTGCCTACCATTCATTTATTGAATGTTTATGCTGTGCCAGTCTTAATGTGAATGGAAGTTCATAAATGTTCTCATTTCATCCTTGTACCATCCCTGGGCACTTGGGTCTATTATTAGACCTGTCTGAAAAATGAGGAAATTGAAGTGCAGAGAGGTTAAATGAATTATCTGATTTCCTACAGATACTAAGTGGCAGGGCTAGGATTATGATTCAGCTCTGTTTTGCTCCAGAAACTGAGCTCTTAACACTGGGCTTTCCTGCCTGCATGGTGGCCATCCTTCACCATCTGCAGCTGAGACTGTCCCAGGTGCTTGTTCTACCCCAGAAGGCACATGCTTGCCTTCTTTGTCCTGCTCTGTCCAGTGAGTTTAGTTCTGGTCCATGGGACACATATATGCAGGTGACTCATAGTCACACGAGTCTCTGTACATAGTCCCAGGCTTCTTGGCTAATTATCTCCCTGAGCACTTGTTTGGGACATAATAAATATTTAAATGAATGAAAGGATGAGCTGAGCGGTAGCACAGAAGCTCCTTGCTTTACTGCCATGCTCCTCAAATGGATTTTTTTAATAAGTTGCTTCAGTCGTGTCTGACTCTGTGCGATCCCACAGACGGCAGCCCACTAGGCTCCCCCCTCCCTGGGATCCTCAAGGCAAGAACACTGGAGTGGGTTGCCATTTCCTTCTCCAATGCATGAAAGTGAAAAGTGAAAGTGAAGTCTCTCAGTCGTGTCTGACTCTTAGCGACCCCATGGACTGCAGCCCACCAGGCTCCCCCGTCTGTGGGATTTTCCAGGCAAGAGCACTGGAGTGGGTGCCATGGCCTTCTCTGTCAAACGGTCTACAGACTATAATCCTGCTGTCACGCTGACCTCAATACTGCCCTGCAGGCAAAATCTCCAATAGTAAGGTCTGGTATTCTCCTGGGTCTAAAATGAAACTCATCTTTAAGTTTGATTCTCCTTTATAAACAACCAGGTTATTCAGCTTATTTCATAGAAATTTTTCCTATAACCTAAAATTTGGGCACATGGGGAAGAGATGTGATACCATTGAAGAACAAGTCAAAGATTACCATTTTGATAGAAAATGTGGTGTAATAGGTGGACTAAAGGTTGAGAGTTCAACTAGAGTGTTTGTAAATAGCAAAGATACTTTCACCTAACACCGCCATGAATCATCATATGAGAGTCACATAAAATAAATGTCTTCCATTTTGTTGAGATTTGGCTAAAGGACAAGCGGAGCATTCAGTGAATTCTACTGGGTGTGTTTTCAACTTTATGAGTATGTGTGTTTGTTCATGTGTTGGTGTGTATCTGTGCATTTTTATACATGTATGTGTGTCATGCATATGTAATATGTGGTTGAGAGTATGAGTATGTATATATATGTATGTATGTTTGTGTAGATACAGTTTTGTGTTTGTATACATGCATGTATGTATGTGTTTGCATTTGTGTTTGTGTGTATGTGTGTGTGTATGCATGGGAAGGGAGAACCAGACTGAATAAGGTGCAAAAGAGAGCAAACACTGAAGTTAGGTTTATTCTTTTAGAGTTTGGGTAGATCGGGGCGAAACCTTGGATTGGAAGGGAAGTTCAGGCATATTATAATGAATCTATGATGGCGCAGGCTTATTATCCCATGAAAGTGATCTTGTGTGAGTTCCAAATGTAGACAAGACACAGAGGTGAAATTTAGGTGCTGTGGCCCTATGTTTATGGCATGACTTATATTTATAACTAAAGTGACTCATTGGATGTAGTTATATAATTTGAGGACTTAAGAGATAGCAGTCATATAGAAAAAGACTTGAATTTGAAATCAGAAAGTTCAAACCACTTTCCTGAGGCTTAGTAGCTGTGTGACATTGGGGGAACCAATCTATCTTCTCAACCATGGATAGGGTCAAAAAATACCTATTCTAGCCTCTTTCCATAGTCTTAGGGCACAAAATCTAAGAGCTGGTATGAAACTCAAAGTAAAGAAAACGAAACTGCATATGTTAAAAACTTCAGTAGCTGCAAAACCTGATACAAAGCTAAATTCTTCTATGCCTGGCTTGGGGCTCACTGATACCTTTAAGAAATAATTATAGTGAATTGGGGCAGTGGGACTATATTTCTGCATGAAGTGATCTAACCAAACATCAGAGTGAGATGAGCAGATTTGCAGTTTGCATGTGTGTGTGTGTATGTGTTGGGTGGGGGACTTCCACTGGAGAGTGGACGAAAGATTTGTCTACCTCAAAAGACAGACTCTTCATTCATGAGAAGCTTATGAGCTTGACAAGATAGACACCAACTTCTGGTGTTTTTGAAAACATGTAGTGAAACAGATTCAGTTTATAATCCTGTTCAATCCTGGATTGGATTCAGTTAAAGAGTCCAAAGTAGTTAGTCTGAAAATTCTGAGAAGATACAACTTTAAAAGCTAAAATTCTGATTAAGGGAGATTACCTGGGAGGTGAAGTGAAAGGCTTTGGGACTGGGGAAGAAGCCAAGCTCCTTCACACTTTTCAGCGGGGGGTCCTCCTGACAAATTGGCAATTTCTGCTCAAGAAAAATGTGTATGAACGGTGGGGAGGGAGCAAGAGAAGATGATGCTGGTCCACAGGCTAGTTACATGAACACTGACAGGAAGAATCCCATCTGGGAACCACATTTAATGTATGAGAATAATTAATATTGACCTTCTTTTAGAGAGCTTTCTAGAAACCACCACAGCACCAGTCTTGAGAAGAGCAGAAGACATTAACTCTGGAGAGGCAAGGCAAGCGACCCAGAAACTGCTCTTGTATTCTTTAATGATTAGTACTGTTAAGAAAATGGTCGGACAAAGTTTGTTCCTTTTGATTTATTCTAACTTGAGTTGGCTTAGATGGTAAAGGGTCTGCCTGTAATGCAGGAAACCTGGGGTCAGGAGGATCCCCTGGAGAAGGAAATGGAACCCACGCCAGCATTCTTGCCTAGAGAACCCCATGGAAGGAGGAGCCTGGCAGGCTACACCCCATGGGGCTGCAGAGTTGGACATGACTGAGCGACACACACAGTTTGAGTTGAAGTGCCTGGCAGCAGGGCCAGGTGCCTCAGGCACAGAATTGAAGGAGACACTTTCTCTTGGTGCCACCTTCAACTTTGCGTCCTGAGAGCCCCAATTTTGCATCACTTGCCCCATCAGAGTACAGCCCCTGCCTGGAAGACATTTAGCGACAGACCCACTTAGAAAGCCAGGAGGACACATTTTTACTTGCTCTCATCACCCAGTTCCTTCTCCCCCAGGGCCCCTTAAAGCTTGGCATTTTGGTCAGGAATCTTTCTAGAATATTGCCACTTGGACATAAGGGTGGAAACTTCAGCAGGACATTTGTGAAGCTGGTGTATGAATGCATTTTCAAAAACACACCCAGGGAAGGCAGAGAAGACATGGTTCTGATGGAGTTTAATTACATCAGCGGCTCCAAGCTTTCTGTGAGGGGCTCATTATTTCACACTTGTCCAAAGCTCTGGCTTCCCTGGGTCAACGTGATATTGGTGGTGTCGGGGAATTGAAGGATGAGATTGGGACAGTAAAGTCACTGAAAAGAAGGGACAAGGCACCAGAGTGCCCCAGGGACCATGGCAGAGCCGTGGGGACAGTGGACAGAGTGGCAGCAACTGGGTAGGAACTCTACCAGGTAAGACTTGAGAGTTTGCCTGTGAGTTCAGAATCTCTCTGCTTGACACAGTGGGCGTTGGTGGCCCATTCTCCACTCATTCATGCTGTTCTCTCCTTCCTTGCATGTTAGCATCTGAACACAAAGGAGTATCAAAGCCTTCTCTTCTCCTCCCTCTCTCAATCATGTCTAGGTGGCTCAACTGTCCCTCCTCCATCTCTACTGAACTTTCCTTTCTATGTATCATACCACTGGATTTTCTCCTGGTTAGGAATGACTGAATTTACTTTTAGATCCTGAAAAAGTCAGTCACAGAATTAAACAGATTAAAATAATTTACCAAGGGAATTCAGTGTCCTTGTATTACTTTGCCACTTTGCAGTTATAGTACATTATCATTCCCACTCATATCATCTCATATTGAAAGCACACTCTGTATTTGGTAATATTATTGTCCCTACTTTATGGATCAAGAAACTGAGGCTCAGAGAAATTGAGACTTCCCCAGCAGCAGCTGAGTAGTAAGGGCTAAGTGTGGGAGCAGAACTCAGCCCTTTGGATAACTATTCTAGAACATTTTCTATTGATCCTTATTGCCTCTCCAGTCAACTCAAGGATGGATCCTGCAGAGCAATAAGAATGCTTTCAATCAGCTTTACCCAGATTTCTCTCCCACGCTAACCACCTTTTGACTTCACCTTTTCTGGAACCAGTTCCTCCTATGCCATCATATCCTCGTCCCCACATGCAATCAAGCCCTCACCTGGATAGTTCAGATGGGACACTATTAAGTAGATGGTGAAGTCCAGGAAAAAGCAGTTGCATTTCCAGGGGTTTCCACTCAGATACAGGGTCTGGAGTGTTATGAGGTTTTGGAAGGCAGCTTCATCCAAGGTCTGCAAGCCGGTATTTCTGAGGTCCAGGTATCTCAAAGAGCTGGTGTTGGCAAAGGTGTACTTGTTAAGTGATAACAGATGAGGGTTGTTGGAGATATTCAGCTGCAACAGGTTGCTGAGCATGGAGAAACTGTATGGAGAGATGAAGGTTAGATTGTTGAAGCTGAGGTCAAGGTAGATGAGTCTGAAGACCCCGACAAAGGTATAATCCATCACCTCCTGAATCCTGTTCTTCTGGCAGTCCAAGTAAACAAGGTCACT
Source organism: Madoqua kirkii (assembly GCA_006408675.1). Classification (NCBI taxonomy): domain Eukaryota; kingdom Metazoa; phylum Chordata; class Mammalia; order Artiodactyla; family Bovidae; genus Madoqua; species Madoqua kirkii. The sequence goes on from SJYC01140811.1 coordinate 55,533, forward strand.
GAGGAGTCCTAGATTATCGCTGGCAAGTAACGGATCTTGTTATCATTCAGGTAGAGCCTCCGGGTGTTCAGGGGTATGTCAGAGGGGTATTCAGTTAACTGGATCCCTGTGCAGATCACTTCTTGGTCTTGACATTGACAATTATTTGGACACTTTGACCCTGATACCAGTACCATTCCGAAGGAAAAGAGTAACCACCCCGGCCCAGGGCCTGAAGCAAGGGACATAGTAAGTCGCGGCGACTACCCTCCTTCCACTTTCCAGCGGGCGCTATCCCTCTGATCAGAAGGCTGCGAGGGGCGGGGTGGGGCGGGGGAAGGGCGCTGGAAAGAACTGTAACACTCTAGCTTTGTGCAAAGCAATTTTCCATTACAGGAGAACTGAACAGAAGTTGAAACGCCGGGCCGGGCGCCCCACCACCCGGCGGCGTGGCGGCTCTGCTGGCTGCTCACTCCCAGACTGCTGCTGGAAGCCTGCCTGCTTGCCTGCGTTTGCAAGTGAAGGGGAGCCAGGGGAGAGCCACGGGACAGTGAGGTTGCCAGCTGACACCTTTGTGATGTCAGCAGCTTCCGGAGACTGCCCGGGGGAGGGAGAGTCCTGACTCTGCTTCTGTGTTGTGCGGGGGTGTTTTGTGTAACTTGGTAAACTGGCTGTCCTTGGGGGAGTGGGGTCTTGAAGCATGGGAGTAGGGGGGGAGCTTCGTATCAGCTCCCCGAGGAGGTGCAGTGGATTAGACTAGATTGGACCCCCTAATCCGCAGGCCATAGCGGGATCACAGAAATCTCCAATGCAAGTCCCTTTTTTACTGCTGTGAAAAGTGACCTGTTTGAGGTCAGTTCTCACCATAGGTCTCTTCCCTGGGTATCGAGTTTGGCTAGGTGCCATTTTTGGGGGTGTTGTCAGAAAATGGGAAAGGGGCAGGAAGCAGGGGGACTCATTTGAGATGAGGCAAGGGAAGTTCCCTGATAAGGCCCTATTCCCAGTTTGCATACAGCTCTGTCTGCGTTTGTAATATACATGTGTGCTAGTATTAAGAGATTTTGAACAAGTATAAATAATCCCCCTGAAACAAAACCCAAATGTATAAAAAAATCTGAATGCAATGATATGAACTTTTCTTACCATTTATGTTTATATTCTAAAATAGGGTGTCACTAATACTGTAGTATGAGTTTATATCCATTAGTTACTTGAGGGGTGATGGTAGGGGCTCTTTAAAAGGGAGGGATGGAGAGCCTGAAGCTTAAGAGTTAGGATGTGTCATCCACTCTACAGAAGAAGGCATACTGGGCAGAAACAAAGAAAGCATCTCAGGAATTAAACTGTTTATTTTGGAGAAGAAGGAATCTCATTCTTTAAAACATTCATATATAACATAGCTTGAATATTAATAAGGCAATGAAATCTATATTTAGCTTAGAACAGTGTCTGGCACCTGGTATGTAATAAATATTTATTGAATGAATGATGCGTGAATGTCTCTGATGGTCTGCTTCCTTTTCTTGTTTCTCTGCCAAGAGAGAAATTAATAAACTCAAGTGGATCTGTGGCTGGTTAGCTAATGCTTGATTGTGTTTACTTACTCAGCATTTCCGGGGTGACTGGCCATGAATTAAGATGATGACTTTGGTGTGTTTACTGAATTGAAAGTGACCTTATTTAAGCAGAAATTTCAAACACTTAAAATAATAACCCAGATGATAATTGTACTAATTGAGGCAGTAGTTTATTGATAGAAGCATCACCCTCTCTTTATAATTAAAAAAATAAATTCCTGGCTAGATTTTACGTGATTGCCCAGGAGAGGAATTTGGTACATGAAGTCTATGGAGAAGAATTAATTTCCAAAGTGGTTGTTTCTTTTGGGGGCTGGGGCAAAGGTGTAGCTTGATGGTGGTGTGTGGTGGGGATGCTTTCTTCAGCTTGGGTTGTGTATGTTGTGTTTCCTTTTAATGGGAGATGATCGCTGAGTGGCCTATCAAGGCTCATTGAGTGGAATGTTTTTGTTGATGTTCCACCAGTTCTTTCTTTTTAAAAAAACTCTTCTCAATGCTTTAATTTTTATTTTAAAACTTTTTATTGGAGTAAAGTTGATTTACAATTTTGTGTTAGTTTCTGCTGTGCTGCACAGTGAATCAGTAATACATATATCCACCGTTTTTAGATTCTTTTCCCCTATGCGTCATTATAGTGCACTAAGTAGAGTTCCCAGTGCCATATAGTAGGTCCTTATTAGTTATCTATTTTACATATAGTAGGGTGTATATGTCAGTCTCAGTTTCCCAAGCTACCATAAGATCCAGCAATTCCACTCCTGGGTATATATCCAGAGAAAACCGTAATTCGAAAACCATGCAGTCCAGTGTTCGTTGCAGCCCTATTTACCATAGCCAGTTCGTGGCAGTGTCCATCGGCAAGGGAATGGATGAAGAAGAAGTGGCACATGTGCACAGCAGAATGTGACTCAGGATGAAAGAATGAAAGCATGCCATCTGCAGCAACGTGGATGGGTCCAAAGATGGACATGCTCAGGGACATCCACCTCTTCCTCAGTGACTTTCTCTTTCTGAGACTCCTTTTCCTCAGGGAACCAGAGTCTCTCGGTTGCCCTGTTGAATTTCAGCCCTCTCCCATAGATTCACTTTCTCAAGACAGTAGCCTCTGGCTCAGGCTTACCTGTTTGACCGTATGATTCAAGGGCTGTCTCTTAGAAAAGGCTTAGACGAGTAAACAGTTTATTGACCAACACACAACAGCTGTGTCTCTCTTTGGAATATTACCATTTTAACAAAGTTTTATGAGTGGTTAACTGCAAGGAATAGTCTTTTGGCTTGAGCTAGTTGTGTGTTTTTTGGTCCTGAAGTCTAAGTATCCACAGGCTAGTTTCAGCATTGCCAGCTTAGACCAGATCCCTAAAATGTTTCCTTTGAGACTAGAAACTCCAGTACTTTGGCCACCTCCTGCGAAGAGTTGACTCATTGGAAAAGACTCTGATGCTGGGAGGGATTGGGGGCAGGAGGAGAAGGGGACGACAGAGGATGAGGTGGCTGGATGGCATCACTGACTTGATGAACGTGAATCTGAGTGAACTCCGGGAGATGGTGACGGACAGGGAGGCGTGGCGTGCTGCGATTCATGGGGTCGCGAAGAGTCGGACACAACTGAGCGACTGAACTGAACTGAATGGAAATGTGTTAAATAGAGGATGCCTGAATGAGACAAAGGAGTTGAGAGTGTAGTCTTTCCAAGACTACCTGATCTCAGAAACTTAAAGATTCTTTTTTCAAGAAACATCTTGTTAAACTACTTTTTCAGGGATCCTGCTTCGAGAGATTCTGGATGAGGCTGTTTGCCCTAGGTAAAACTGTGTAAAGTCTCTGAGGCTTCATTTTACTCATCTAAATATTCAGAAAGGTGGACAAGATAATTTCCATATTCCCTTAGGACTTCCAAACTCCTTCATAATGGAAAGGTTTCAGGCACCACCCAGTGAACCAGTAGGGAAGAATTTCGGGGCGAAGATAAAAGACTTGCTATTCCTTCTAATCACACCATGTAGTTGGATGTCAGGGAGGCTGCAAAGACAGAATTTGCTCTTCTCAGCGAGCTACTCGAGCAGCTTCTGCTGCAGCTAGGTTGTCCTCGGTATGAACAGCTATTTTACGAGCCCTCCTTTGCCCCCTAGACGGCCGAGTGGCCATCCTTCTGGTGGCACAGGTGGAATATCAGGCGGCCACGCTGAGAGGCCCTGGGATCAGCACAGTCTCCCTCACTGCAACTGGTCTTGGTCAGGCTCCTATTTTTAGCTGTATCTGTTACAGACACTGACTTCCCAGCTTAACGATTGTGTTCAGGCACCCATGTGCCTCCAAACAGCTCTCTCAAGATCCAAAAGGCCCTTGGGATCATAAAAGGAAAGGACAAGGTGACAGAGAGAAACGTGGACTCAACTGAGGCACTTGGATTTCTCTCACTGGGAAGCAGTATGATTTTGTGACTCCCAGGGCCTTGATCTCCTTTCTGTGAAATAAGCCAGGATGGTTTCTTAAGGGCCCTTCCAAATGTGGTATTCTATAAAGACCAAGCCTGTGCAGGGAGAGGACACATGCTTAAGAGTTTTAAGACCCACACACTAGGGACAGAGGTTAAGCAACTGCCCAGTGCTCGGCACGGTAGCCAGGAAATGACTCCACCTGAAGGCGTGGGTACAAGTGCTGAACTTTGACATACGTTAATTTGCTCAGGAGAAAAATAGCAGAAAATAATACATATGCTGTTAAGGTAACACTGCTCATGTGTTTACTTTTGTATTTGCATGGGTTTATGATCTAGAGGCACACAGGTTAGTATTTTGCCCTGCTTCCTGGGCAGGAAATTTAGTGAGCTGAGGTCTGAAGAATGTCAGAATTTCAAGGACATTTCTGTAGGAGCTGCTGATGGTATTCAGTTCACTCCAGACTTAGGACATCATCTGAGCCCTTTTCAGCAAGTTCATCTCGGTGATTATGAGGCTTGGGGCAAATCCTATGGAAAGCAGACACAAATTATTGAGTGAGACTGGAAAAAAAACAAAACAAAAAAACAAAACCTCCCAAGATAAACTGGGAAGCCTGGGGCTTAAGAGTCAAATATGTACATTTATCTATCTACCTATCTTACCTGTCTATAATGAGCCTTGGGTCTGTTTTTAGTATCAGCTGGTATGAACTATTTTTGTCTTTTCCCTTCAGGCTGCCTGAGTTCCCACTCAGGAGACTGGACCCTTACAGAGTCCAGGCCAGAGAAAATCACTCCAATTGCTGTGTTCCTCAGGGATGCCTTTGTTTTTAGGCTTTCTCCACATTACACGCTTCTGCAGCATTCATTATCTAGAGGACTCCAAGGGGAAGCCTGAGAATTGCATACTGTTTTGGAGGGATAGGATCACATTTTCAGCTTGTAACAAATCTATACACTGTTGCCCAAGGCTAATCTTATGTGATAGTCATTATGCCTGAAACTCACATCGTGATTTGCCTGAGCCCATAGATATGGGAGGAAAATATGGGATCTTTTTGTAGATTTCAGCATGGGAGAGACAACTGTATGTAGTATAGTGTGAGTTCTGAGATGAGAAGACTTCATTGAATGACTTTGTGCGAATACCTTAGTTTCTAGGGGTATTAGTTTCTTTTTGATAAAATAGGGATGACAAATATTGCTTTTCCGGGGTTCTTAGAAAGATTGCATGTGATTTAATATAACACAGTATCTACCATTCACTATCCCCTGTGTCAAGCACGTGATCTTCCCAGCAACTCAGTGAGTCACACAGCATGACCCGTATCTTACAGATGAAGACAAAGAAGCTCTCTCTTTCTCTCTCTTTTTTCGCTCAGTCGTGCCCGACTCTTTGAGACCTCATGGACAGTAGCTTGCACCAAACTCCTCTTTCCATGGGATTTTCTACACAAGATTACTGGAGTGGGTTGCCATTTCCTTCTCCAGAAAGAAGCTCTAGGAGGTACCATTTGTCTAAGGTCACAGACGTGGTGAGTGATGGAGGCGGAATTTGTTTCAAAAAGTTTTACTTCTGAGTGCAAGCCCTTAACTACTAAACTTACAGTTACATTGTGGACAAATGTCTCAAAATATTCATGACTGTTTTTACTGACTCTGTGGAATAAATTGTCACCTCCTAGCACCAAATGGTACCTTGACTTCAGACAATATCAAAACCACTATTGCCATAGAATTTATATATGCTTTGGGGTTTCTTGTCTTTCAGAAGGCTATGACTTTTCACTTTAAATTCTCATATGAAAGACTGAGATTGTTTTGTATACATTTTTTTTCCCTCAGGCAAATAAATTAAAAGGGGAAAAAAACTTGCCTAGGCTTACTCAAAAAATGAGTGACAAAGCCTGCGGCAGCGGACTCATTCAATCCTGAGGTGAATCGAATTCCCCATATAGCTGTTCTCTTAAGAAGGAATTCCTTTGAATATAATGTGGAGCGTGCTACAAACCATTGGGCAATGAATACTTATCGAAGCCTCTGATAGCACAAAACCACTCTAGTTGAAACCTATCTCTTCATAATCAAGTGTGGCTAACCCTACCTCCTTGCCTGCTTTTTTACTATTTTATATTGAAATTCTAGTGGGCTTCCCTGGTGGCTCAGAAGTAAAGAATCCACCTGCCAATGCAGGAACTTGGGTTTGATCCCTGGGTTGGGAAGATCTTGTGGAGAAGGAAATAGCAACTCACTTCAGTGAGTTGCCTGGGAAATCTCATGGACAGAAGAACCTGGCAGGCTACATTGCGTGGGGTTGCAGAAGAGTCAGACCCAGCTTAGTGACTCAACAACAACAACACTGAAATTCTAATGCAGTGAAAGCCTTTAGTGGCTTCTTAATCCACACTTCCCATAGGCTCATGGGAAGTCAGGAGGAGGACTGAAGGAAATGGAGTCCTATTTCTTTTTCAGCATTCCTTGTGGACAGATTTTCAAGAAAATATGTAATATGGGAGGTAAAAACTTGAGCTGAGCACAAGTGCTACCAATTTTTCTACCTGATGTTGTGTAGAGTGATCAACTTGGTATTTGGCCTGAAGTGGAAAAGCATGGCACTCAACCTGAGTGAGGCTGGCAAGAATGTCTCTAAGTCTCAAAGCTTTCCTAGTCTTTTTCAAAGGCTGTAAGTTCTTGCCAGAGCTAGTGCTACCAATTTTTCTACCTGATGTTGTGTAGAGTGATCAACTTGGTATTTGGCCTGAAGTGGAAAAGCATGGCACTCAACCTGAGTGAGGCTGGCAAGAATGTCTCTAAGTCTCAAAGCTTTCCTAGTCTTTTTCAAAGGCTGTAAGTTCTTGCCAGAGCTAAATGGAATGTCATGAGTATCTCATCATGCTGCTTCTGCAAGGGCAGATGATAAAGGGGAGGGGGAGAAGCAGGGAGCTCATAGGAAGAAAAGCTGACTGTGCTGTGAGCCTTGCAAGGAGCATTAGTACTTCTTTTTGGAGCTCACAGACCCACTGCCATGGGCAGGGTCCACCTAGCATTTCACTTCCTGGACAGATTGAAAAAGATGACATTTAAGGCCTGGCCGTAGTCCCAGTGATACCAATTCATAGGAAGTAAATAGCTGAGTAGCAGGTTAACTTTGTGATAAATGCTTTTGCCTCCATTGCCAGGCCTGAGCTCTTTTCCATAAGAGCTTTTGTTGATGCCAAAAGCTTGGCCTCTGTGCACCGGTGCCAAATTGAACCTCAGAGAGAGAGAGTGTCAGGTGAAGTAGCAAAGAAGAGCTTTATTGCTTTGCCAGTCAAAGGGGGACATACCGGGCTCCTGCCCTAAAAGCTGTATGTCCCAACCCGGGAGGATTTGGTGAGGAGTTTTATAGTAATAGGCCAAGGGCAGGTTTTCTGATAAGATTAGGATGTAGCAGAGCCTGTACTCCTTTTAATCTGGCCTGAGGTGGTCTTCTCTGCTGTGAAGAATGCTGACATCTTCCATTTATTGGGGGGTTTCTGTTCTATAAAGAGCTCAAAAGACACAGTTCTGTGTGTCCCTAGAGGGGGAAGCAGGACCCTGCCCCAAGGCTGCACTATGGTTTCTTTCTCTAATATTCTTTCTCTCTTGTCCCTGCAGCCCTCGCTTTCCTTATTGGCGACTGTTTGACTCTGCCCTTTGGAGTCAGGGAAGGTCGTGGAGCCTGAAGTCTGTTCCCTACAAACAAGGAATGGGGGACACAGAAAGGCTTCTATGAACAGAGCCCCACAGGGTCATGCCCAGTTTTTCCAAAACAGCAGATGCAGGCAAGGCGTCGCCCTCCCTTTGTGGTGGGGATTAATCTAAGTTTCAGGAGCAGAGTCTCTCGTCTCTTATGGGGCTTAAATAGCCCCTGCTTCATGACCTTGCTATCTTCCTTCCTGGAGAGCTTGCTTCACATATTTCTTCCCAGCTGTAGAGGATGAAAGGTCAGGAAAATGCCTATGAGAAAATCCTGGTCCATACATCCTGCTGTGTCATCAGGCCGCTAGCCTTCACCTCTGTTTTCCCAGCTTATAGCTGCCACACTCCTGTGCAGAAACAGTCCACGCTGGGTTCCTTCTGAGATAGATTCTTTTGCTGTTGCCCTAGTAACAGAATTATTAAACCATGTTCTAGCCTCAGGAGTATTTATGCTGGTGAGGTAATGTCTGTCGCATCCAGGCTTTCTTTTCATTTCCACTCCCACCCCCTCACTTCAGGCCCCGTGTACCTCACACATAGTGTACTCTTCTCCCTGGCCTCGGTGCCCTGCCCACCCTTTCCACTGGGGCTGCTTCTGGCTCAGCAACACCCTTTCTCAGGCTCCGAGACTCAGCACTGGTCAATGTCTCCATCAGCTGGCATTTAAACACTCCCATGCCTCCATTCCTGAAACCCACAGCACTACTGGGCTTCAGCAGAGCACTCTGTGGCTCTAGGGCAGTGTCAAGAAATGGATCCAAGAGGAACTAAACAAGGAGAATCCATGGGGCTTATCTAGGGACTGGCGAGTGGGAGGCAATACAATTCACTTCAGTCAGTCCCTCAGTCGTGTCTGACTCTTTGCAACCCCATGTACGCAGCATGCCAGGCCTCCCTGTCCATCACCATCTCCTGGAGTTTACCCAAACTCATGTCCATTGAGTCAGTGATGCCATCCAGCCATCTCATCCTCTGTCATCCCCTTCTCCTCCTGCCCTCAATCTTTTGCAGCATCAGGGTCTTTTCAAATGAGTCAGCTCTTCGCACGAGGTGGCCAAACTATTGGAGTTTCAGCTTCAACATCAGTCCTTTCAGTGAACACTCAGGACTGATCTCCTTCAGGATGGACTGGTTGGACCTCCTTGCAGTACAAGGGACTCTCAAGAGTCTTCTCCAACACCACAGTTCAAAAGCATCAATTCTTCAGCATTCAGCTTTCTTCACAGTCCAACTGTCACATTCATACACGACTGCTGGAAAAACAATAGCCTTGACTAGACAGATCTTTGTTAGCAAAGTAATGCCTCTACTTTTTAATACGCTGTCTAGGTTGGTCATAACTTTCCTTCCAAGGAGTAAGTGTCTTTTAATTTCATGGCTGCAGTCACCATTTGCAGTGATTTCGGAGCCCAGAAAAATAGTCAGCCACTGTTTCCACTGTTTCCCCATCTATTTGCCATGAAGTGATGGACTCGGATGCCATGATCTTAGTTTTCTGAATGTTGAGCTTCAAGCCAACTTTTTCACTCTCCTCTTTCACTTTCATCAAGAGGGTCTTTAGTTCTTCTTTCCTTTCTGCCATAAGGGTGGGGTCATCTGCATATCTCAGGTTATTGATATTTCTCCCAGCAATCTTGATTCCAGCTTATGCTTCATCCAGCCCAGTGATTCTCATGATGTACTCTGCATATAAGTTAAATAAGCAGGGTGACAATATACAGCCTTGAAGTACTCCTTTTCTTATTTGGAACCAGTCTATTGTTTGATGTCCAGTTCTAACTGTTGCTTCCTGACCTGCATACAGATTTCTCAAGAGGCAGGTCAGGTGGTCTTGTATTTCCATCTCTTTCAGAATTTCTCACAGTTCATTGTGATCCATGCAGTCAAAGGCTTTGGCATAGTCAATGAAGCAGAAATTGATGTTTTTCTGGAACTCTCTTGCTTTTCCAATGATCTAGCGGATGTTGGCAATTTGATCTCTGGATCCTCTGCCTTTTCTAAAACCAGCTTGAACATCTGGAAGTTCATAGTTCAAGTATTGCTGAAGCCTGGCTTGGAGAACTTTGAGCATTACTTTACTAGCATGTGAGATGAGAGCAATTGTGTGGTAGTTTGAGCATTCTTTGGCATTGCCTTTCTTTGGGATTGGAAAGAAAACAGACCTTCTCTAGTCCTGTGGCCACTGCTGAGTTTTCCAAATTTGCTGGCATATTGAGTGCAGCACTTTCATAGCATCATCTTTCAGGACTTGAAATAGCTCCACTGGAATTCCATCACCTCCACTAGCTTTGTTCATAGTGATGCTTCCTAAGGCCCACTTGACTGGACATTCCAGGAGGTCTGGCTCTAGGTGAGTGATCACACCTCATGATTATCTGGGTCTTGAAGATTTTTTGTACAGTTCTTCTGTGTCTTCTTGCCACCTCTTCTTAATATCTTCTGCTTCTGTTAGGTCCATACCATTTCTGTCCTTTATTGAGCCCATCATTGCATGAAATGTTCCCTTGGCATCTCTAATTTTCTTGAAGAGATCTCAAGTCTTTCCCATTCTATTGTTTTCCTCTATTTCTTTACACTGATCACTGAGGAAGTCTTTCTTCTCTCTCCTTGCTATTCTTTGGAACTCTGCATTCAAATGGGTATAGCTTTCCTTTTCTCCTTTGCTTTTTGCTTCTCTTCTTTTTACAGCTATTTGTAAGGCCTCCTCAGACAACCATTTTGCTTTTTTTACATTTCTTTTTCTTGGAGGTGGTCTTGATTCCTGTCTCCTGGACAATGTCACGAACCCCTGTCCCTAGTTCATCAGGCACTTTATCAGATCTAATCCCTTAAATCTATTTGTCACTTCCACTGTATAATCCTAAGGAATTTGATTTAGGTCATACCTGAATGGTCTAGTGGTTTCCCCTAATTTCTTCAGTGTAAGTCTGAATTTGGCAATAAGGAATTCACGATCTGAGCCACAGTCAGCTCCTGGTCTTGTTTTTGCTGACTGTATAGAGCTTCTCTAACTTAGATTGCAAAGAATATAAATATTCTGATTTCAGTGTTAGCCATCTGGTGATGTCCATGTGTAGTCTTCTCTTATGTTGTTGGAAGAGGGTGTTTGTTATGACCAGTGCGTTCTCTTGGCAAAACTCTATTAGCCTTTGCCCTGCTTCCATTCCATATTCCAAGGCCAAAGTTGCCTGTTACTCTGGGTGTTTCTTGACTTCCTACTTTTGCATCCCAGTCCTCTATAATGAAAAGGACATCTTTTTTTTTTTTTTTTTTGTTTTTTTTAAAAGGTCTTGTAGGTCTTCATAGAACCATTGAACTTCAGCTTCTTCAGCGTTACTGATTGGGGCATAGACTTGCTGCTGCTGCTGCTGCTGCTAAGTCGCTTCAGTCGTGTCCAACTCTGTGTGTCCCCATAGACGAGACTTGGATTACTGTGATATTCAGTGGTTTGCCTTGGAAATGAACAGAGATCATTCTGTCGTTTTTGAGATTGCATTCAAATACTGCATTTCGGACTCCTTTGTTGACAATGATGGCTGTTCCATTTCTTCTAAGGGATTTCTGCCCACAATAGTAGATATAATGGTCATGTGAGTTAAATTCACCCATTCCAGTTTATTTTAGTTCGCTGATTCCTAGAATGTTGATGTTTACTCTTGCCATCTCCTGTTTGACCAGTTCCGATTTGCCTTGATTCATGGACCTAACATTCCAGGTTCCTATGCAATATTGCTCTTTACAGCATTGGACCTCGCTTCTATCACCAGTCACGTCCACCACTGGGTATTGTTTTTGCTTTGGCTCCATTCCTTCATTCTTTCTGGAGTTATTTCTCCACTGATCTCCAGTAGCATATTGGGCACCTTCCAACCTGGGGAGTTCGTCTTTTAGTGTCCTATCATTTTGCCTTTTCATACCGTTCATGGGGTTCTCAAGGCAAGAATACTGAAGTGGTTTGCCATTCCCTTCTCCAGTGGGCCATATTCTGTCAGACCTCTCCACCATGACCCACCCATCTTGGGTGGCCCCACACGGCATGGCTTAGTTTCATTGAGTTAGACAAGGCTGTGGTCCATGTGATCAGACTGGTTAGTTTTCTGTGATTGTGGCTTCAGTCTGGATGCCCTCTCTCAGCGCCTACTGTCTTGCTGGGGTTTCTTTTACCTTGGACGTGGGGTATCTCCTCACAGCCGCTACTGACCTTGGACATGGGGTAGCTCCTCTCAGCCACTCACCGTTCCAGCACCGTGCAGCCACCACTCGCTGCTCCAGAGATTAAGGGAGGGGAATTTTAGTAGCCTTTTTAGATAGTTGTGAACATTCATTTTGCATACAACAGAAGAAATGGAATGCCCACAGCCAGTACAAAGCAGACAGATTCAGGTCCTCAAGCTGCCTCAGAGAAATATGGGTGAATCCTTACTAAGCAAGGTCGTTTTAAGGCTTGCACATGTCCCGAGGAGCACATGGCCTGACCAGTAAGATGTTTGTCTGAGATGTTTTTCCCAGAACCTGGAATCTGCTGTATCTGGTTCCAGCAATACAGTGCAATGTTTAAGCATACGGGTTTTGAAATTAGTCTAATGGAGCTAGCTGTATGACCATGGACAAGTTTCTTAACCTAAGTCTCAATTTCCCCAAATGCAAAATGGACCTAATGACATTACCTTCCTCATAAGGGATTCTCTGCTCAGTTAAAGATTTTCTATGGCACTTAGCATCACAGAAATATGAATTTATTCACTGAACATAGAAATTCATTGAACATGTTAGCTGTGTTGATGAAGATGGTGGAGAAAGGGGAAACCTGTGAGAAATAGAATTGAGAATGGCTTCTGATTTTGGTGAATCCAGGTGCAGAAGGAACTGGTTGTAAAATCAACCAATGATTTCATTTTGGGGCTTGTTGAATATGAAGTGGCCTAACTCACTTTTACTGATTCTCACTGAGTGCCAGGAGCTATATGAAGCACAGGAAATGCATTATTTCTTGTAATTCTCACAAGTCCTTGAGATAAGTACTGTTAACACATGGCAAGATTAAGTAACCTGCTTGCACTTATTAGATAGTAAGATGGGATTTGAGGTCATTGTGTTTCCAGAGGCTACGTAGTTTGCCACTATACCCACTGACTCCTAAGCCTCTTTACTGCAGCTAAGAACTCAGTCCTTTTCAATTTATCTTCCTATCTGTCTGTCTGTCCATCTATCACCTACTCATCTATACATGCTTTTAGTGTGAAGTTGGTCTTTGGGGAACATGAGGGTTTGTGTGGCTTCTTGCTTAGACAGCACTCTTCCCCCCTCTTCTGGGGCCCCTGTGTGTAATTTGGCCCCTAGCCGGGGAGGTCCTGTGACGTGTGTTCGGACATTGTCCTCAGACTTGGCGGCTCAGCGTGACTTTCACTGTGGTCTTTTGCCTTGTTGCCGCCACCCCTGCCTTCCACTGCCAAGCTGGGACCCTGGGTCTGGAAGCGCACTGGCATCTCTGGGCCTCCGCTCCCCTCCTCTGAATGCTTAAGCCATTACGGAATTGCAGTACGCATCAAAAGAGATAGACAGCTGTTCCTCCTAGCATTCCCAGTGCCTGGGCCAGAGCTGGGCAGGTGTCACGTGCGCTCTGATCCCTGAATAAATTGATGACAATCCGATTGCATATCCTGCTATACATGATGCAGTGTTCAGTTGCTCAGTTGTGTCCTATTTTTGCAATCCCATGGACTACAGCCCACCAGATTTCTCTGTCCGTGGACTTTTCCAGGCAAGAACACTGGAATGGGCTGTCATTTCCTCCTCCAGGGGATCTTTCCGCCATCTCCTGTGTCTCCTGCATTGGCAGGCAGGCTGTTTACCACAGAGTCACCTGGGATGCAGGGTCCACTCCTTTTGCTAAACTCTACTGAGATTTTTCCTCTTCCACCTGTCTGCTGTCCTGGATGATTACCACAATTTATTTTGCTTTGGAATGACTTCTTTAAACTTTTGGATTCAGCTAAATCACAGTGGTGGATGAGATTATAACGTCTGTTGGGTGTATGCCCCTGTATGTGGTGGGGGAGAAGGGGTGAGTGGGAGCAGGTGTGGAGGGACCGGCGGTAGAGGTTGGATCATATTTCCTTCACAGACTTTCTTTCTAATGGGGAAAGATGCTGTAAGATCCCAAAGGACGTGAATTTACCTGTACCAAATGCAATCCAGGTGCTATGGTTAAAGCCTAAAGACCAATGTGATTATAATAGGAGGCAGGGTCTTTGGAAGGTGATTAGGTAATGTGGGTGGAGCCCTCATGAATGAAATTAATACCTTATAAAAGAGGCCCCTTCCAGCATGTGTGGATGTAAGAAGCTTGAAGCCTGGAAGAGGGCCCTTGTTCAAATATTCTAGCATCTTGATCTTGGACTTCCAGCCTTTAGAACAAGAGCAATAAATCCCTATTGTAAAACACTCAATCTGTAGCAAACTTTTTTACAGCAACCCGAACAGATTAAGACACCAGGGTATAATGAGTTGGTTTTTAACGAGAGTTTTCTGTTCTTTTAATAATAATGTTTCAGTGTGGCAACTTTTAAATATTTCCCCCTCTATCATTTCCAGGTACTTTCGCTTTCAATAACCTGCATATGAATTTCAATGCTATTTAATTAAATCCTAAACCTTATAAAAATGGACATTTAATACTCAGAGTAAACCCTTGGTTTGTTCCCTCTGAAGATAAACAGGTGAGATATCTTCCTGACCTAGGAGTTCTAAGATAATGAAGATTAGTTGCCATAGAGAGAGAGAGAGAGAGAGACAAAAACACATTAAAATGTATTATACTTTTCGTGTTTAGGAAATTCATTTAATTAAATATTCAGGACCATCAAATCTACTCAGACCCAGATACCTATTAATCTGTTGGCCACAAAGCCTCCAGAGTGATCTTTCTTTGTCAGGACACTGTTCTAATTGCTCCAGTCCTCTGCTCAGAAACTTTTAACGGCTTACCATTGTCCTGTGGGCAGATGACGGTCAATCTTCCTAACATATGTGAGTCCAGACCTTTTAGGATCTGAGCCAACCTCCTTCCCAAACTCGTTTGTTACCGCTAGACCCTTAGGTGCTTGCTGGCAACTGTGACACAGTGTTCCCTGGTCTCTTTATGTTATTAACTCTTTGGATTCTTTTTTGTGTATGCTGTTGGCTTTGTAAGTTCCTGTTCACTCTTCAAAACCCAGTTCAAATTTCTTCCTTCTAGCTTACATGCTAGACCTCTTTGGATTCCTCCAGATGGAATTACCCTAGAGTTTCTTGAATTTTGCATTTTATAACAATTCTCATTATAATGCACCATAATTATGCATTTCCCCACTAGACTGTGAGCTCCTTGGGACCCAGGGACCTATTCATTAAGTAAATATTTGTATATTTGTGTAATGCCCAACACTTGCTTAATGAACTTAAGTTCATGACACTGCACTGCCAGATTTAAGTTTAAATTTAGGATTTAATTAAATAGCATTGAAATTCATATGTAGCATTATGATGTCATAAAGATTTTTTAAAAATCTTTTTTAATATAAATTTATTTATTTTAATTGGAGGCTAATTACTATACAATATTGTGTTTTGCCATTCATCAACATGAATCCACCACGGGTGTACACATGTTCCCCATCCTGAACCCCCCTCCCACCTCCCTCCCCATACCATCCCTCTGGGTCATCCCAGTGCACCAGCCCTGAGTACCCTGTATCATGCATCAAACTTGGACTGGCGATTTGTTTCACATATGATATTATACATGTTTCAATGCCATTCTCCCAAATCATCCCACCCTCGCCCTCTCCCACAGAATCAAAAGACTGTTCTATACATCTGTGTCTCTTTTGCTGTCTCACATGCAGGGTTATCATTACCGTCTTTCTAAGTTCCATATATATGCATTGGTATACTGTATTAGTGTTTTTCTTTCTGGCTTACTTCACTCTGTATAATAGGCTCTAGTTTCATTCACCTCAGAACTGATTCAAATGTATTCTCTTTAATGGCTGAGTAATACTCCATTGTGTATATGTACCACAGCTTTCTTATCCATTCATCTGCTCATGGGCATCTAGGTTGCTTCCATGTCCTGGCTATTGTAAACAGTGCTGTGATGAACATTGGGGTACATGTGTCTCTTTCAATTCTGGTTTCCTCGGTGTGTATGCCCAGCAGTGGGATTGCTGGGTCATATGGCAATTCTATTTCCAGTTTTTTAAGGAATCTCCACACTGTTCTCCATAGTGGCTGTACTAGTTTGCATTCCCACCAACAGGGTAAGAGGGTTCCCTTTTCTCCACAACCTCTCCAGAATTTACCGCTTGTAGACTTTTGGATAGCAGCCCATTTCTGACTGGTGTGAAATGGTACCTCATTGTGGTTTTGATTTGCATTTCTCTGATAATGAGTGATGTTGAGCATCTTTTCATGTGTTTGTTAGCCATCTGTATGTCTTCTTTGGAGAAGTGTCTGTTTAGTCCTTTGGCCCAGTTTTTGATTGGGTCATTTATTTTTCTAGAACTGAGCTGCAGGGGTGGCTTATATATTTTTGAGATTAATTCTTTGTCAGTTGCTTCATTTGCTAATATTTTCTCCCATTCCGAAGGCTGTCTTTTCACCTTGCTTATAGTTTCCTTTGTTGTACAGAAGCTTTTAATTTTAGTTAGGTCCCATTTGTTTATTTTTGCTTTTATTTCCAATATTCTGGGAGCTGGGTCATAGAGGATCCTGCTGTGAGCATCTTGCTGTGAAACAGGTAAAATTATCCAGTTAACAAAGTCTTACAGACTGGGTCAAAACATTCAACTAGAAGCTGGTAATCTGAGACCCACCAGAAATGAGTGGCATCAAAAGGTTTATGACAAAGGTACATCATGAACACGTAAGTTTAGGAAGCAAGCGTGTCTCCCTATTAACATCAGGATTTAAGGCATAAGGCAAAACTCATCATTATGTTCATGGTGAGGGGGGTCAGTGCTAACTGCCCACAAACTGTGACTCAACTGCTTTTCCCTCAGCTTTTGCATGAGTTGTCTCATCTCTTTCCCAATCCTTTCTATATTCTCTTCTCTCATCCTCGCTCGTGGCTTTCCAAGCCTCTGAGTCATGTCCCATCTATAATGTAGAATGGGCTGCCTAACATGGAACCATCTGCGATTTCCTCTAGGTATACAATATTTACCAGCTCCCAAGGAGAGGACCAAAGGCTCTCCTTTGTTAGCATCTTGCTCTTGTTCATCCTTTTTTCATTTTCTTCGTTGGCATTTTCCGTGGTGAGGTTTTCAGCACTTGTTCCTCTGTGGGCATCATTGCTCCTGAGCCTATCCTTGCTATCTCCTCCTCCTCCCAACTCCTGCTGCAAAGTGAGTTGCTGCCACACTTGGCACATAGACCCGCAGGCCCGCTCCGCTTGCTGCAGGCCCGATGCCAGCCCACTGAGCTCAGGGCAGCGGGGAGGTGATCCATAAAGATTTTTGAAGTGACTGTGACCCTGGTCTTTTCTGCAGTGCTGCATATGATAGTTCCACAATGTCCTGTGGAAGGAAATCGTCTTTCCGTATTGGCAGCAGTAGCAGGAAGCTAAATCTACAGTTCACTGATGCTTCTTTGGTTAATGGGTAGAAAGGTCAAACTTGGAGGTCACCAAAGAATCACTTGCTCTATGATGATAGAAGTGCCTTATAAATGCTTAGTAATGGGAGGTCATATAACGTGGTGGTTAAAACATGAAATTTGGAGCCAAGCAGATACAACTTAGCTGTGTGATTGGCAGCTCACTGAACTGCTTGCCAGTTTTGTTATCCGTACAATGGGCATAATTATACTTTAGCCATTTCTACAGCCATTTCGAGGTATTCAGCCATGTAATTAATAGGGTACCTGACAACAGGACAGTGTTCAGAAAAGGTAGTAGCTATTATTTTTGTTTGACTTTAGAACTATTATTAGCTCTTGATAAAACGTGCTATAGCAATACAGAAAAATACAATAATGTAAGTAATGTAAGTTCCCCCAAAGAAATAGCAATTGCAGTAATAATTACTAATTTGCTAGTACATTAGAATTTAGTTTGTCATTAGTAGCTGTTTAACACTTAGAGGTTAGAGCAAGTCTCAAAAGAATTCCAGAAGAACTGCTCAGCTAAGACCATCCCACAGAGAGAAGATGCTCAGATAATCTGTGGTTCTGAGCACAGCAAGATTAGCAGACAAGGCTAGGAGACCAAATAAACAGGCCAAGTGTGTGTTAGGAGGCTGGGTGGCTACAGACTTTCAGCACAGTCTCACACAGCACACAAAATGCAGGTGATCTCTTTGCACACAACCCTGCATTGTTTGAGATCACCCCCCCTCCCCCACTGGATGGGAAACTCCTGACAATCAACTTTCTTGGGAATATTTCCTGAAGCCTACACCTGAAGCCACTTCTTTATTCTCTCCCTAGCAGACCCCCAAAGCTTATCACTTATTTTGACCATGAGAGCACATGCGAGTGTGTAATCTTTGATGGATAAATCCATTACAAATGGAATCCCAGGTCTTCGGTGTTTTCTTAAACATCCTTCTTTGATTAGGCATTACCAGGAGAAAGAGTAGTTTTGTTTAACAGCCTCTGCTTTTGCAAAACTTTATTTTCATTCTCTTCAGAGGTAAGAGGTTTCTGCAGTCAACTCAAAAGTCTACCTGATTTTGGAGACTGAAAGGGATATTACTTGTGTATTGTGGTCTGTGAAGGAGGCTGAGGTCAGAGGAAATTACTAACATGTCCCTTAAGGCCTAAGTGCGTTCAGGAGCTGGCCCCCAGCCCTGGTAAAATCCATGAGAGGCCAGTGCTCCTTCAGAGCCTCCTGGAGCTGCCCTGGCCGAGGCCATGCTCTCCTCCCTCCCTCCCCATCTTTCAGTTCCCAAAAGCCAAGCGTGGAGCTGAGGGGTAGTCTAATTGGGATCCGCCCTGATGGCAATCTGACTGGAAAGAGCTTAGAACTGGGAATTTGGGGCCTGAATTTAGTCCTGGTGCTTCATTCACTCACCATGCAATCTTGGGCAAGTGCCACACTCTAGGCTTTGGTTTGATCATCTGGGAAATACAGGAGCTATGGGCGTGGGTCTCAGGGTCCGTGGACCTAGGCTGGGGACAAGCATCAGGGCAGGAAACAGCCCCTTCCCTTCCTACTGAAAGACACATTCCAGCTGTCTTTTACAAGTAGTGTGGTCCAAGCTGACAGCATGTGATTCTGAGACTGGTGCAATCTAGAATTGGCAGTCTAGAGGTATGGGACAGCCAGGAACCACTGGGAGAGCAAGGGATGTGTAATTTGGACACAGCAGAGCTCTGAGAGTCCCTGAGCGGAGAGTAGAGCCCGTCAGAATAGCGTTTGTGTGTGAAATCACATTGTGGTCTCTGATCTTGTGTCAGGGAACCTCCCCCTGCAAAACAAAACTAAACTAAAACAAAACTTGGAGGGTGTGGTGGTCCGTTTGGAGAAATCAAGGTGAACTGGAGGTGTTTGAGGATCCTGGTAGGACAACAAGGGAGGCTGCAGTGTCCTATCAAAAAAATGTGTCCAGTTAGAGCAATAAGTGGCCGGACACAAGGGGATTTTCTCTTTTTCCATTGAGAAGGTAGTTCATGTACATGGGAAATAATTCAGACAGTCCAATAATTATCACTGAAAAATGCATGTCTTTCTACTCTTGACCTTTGGTCTTCACTCACAGAGACAACCATCTTTTACAATTTGTGTGTCCTTCTAGAAGTACTCTGGGTGTCATCCTCACTTGGCTTTATGTAACGTACATGTTAGAGATCGTCCTGTCACAGCACGTGCGTGCTTAGTTGCTCAGTCATGTCTGCCCTTGCAACCCTTGGGACTGTAGCCTGACACACATGCATTCATTAATTATTTACACATAACTTTGAGTGTCTTCTGAGGTGCAGACTGTTCTAGGCCCTGAATATATAGCAGTAGAAAAGCACGACAAGATCTCCACTCTCCTTGACATTCTATTGACAATACCAGGAGATGCACAAGTAAACAGTAATTATGTAATGTGAGGTCAGGCAGGGAGAAGAGCTGTGAAGGAAAATAAAAGCAGTGTAAGGATAGACTTGCTAGGGTCTCTTTTAGATAAGAAGGCCAGTCTAGGGAGATGACATAAAAGAGAGGCATAACCATGCCAAGTTTGCCAGGTGGGCAGAAATATACAAAGGAAGAGGATGAACATGTGTCTAGCATATTAGAGGGGCAGGAGGAGGCTGCGGTGGCTGGGACAGAATGAGATGAGGGGGGGTGGTGGTGGTGGCCATAGCGGTCACAGAGGCCGTCAAGGACACAGCTCACGAGGTCCTGAGGGATATATAAATCCACTGCGTGGTTTGGGGGGTGCGGAGAATAGCTGGTATGTTTTAAAAAGATCCTCTGCCTTCTTTGTGGTGAACAGACTGTCAAGGGGCAGGAGTGGAATTGATGAAGACCAGGTGGCTGTTGCTATAATCAGGAAGCAGGTGACAGTGGCTTGGCCAGGGTGGTAACAGTAGATTTATATTTTGAGAGAAGAGCCTGCAGAATATGGGGTGTGAGAGAACGCAATCAAAGTGACCTGAGCGGCTGGATGAATGTTCTCCGCTTACTAAAATGAGGGACATGGGGGTGAAGGGGCCAGTAAGGTGGGGACTGACATTTTCTGGCTTAGGAGGGCTATATTTAGGGTGGCTGTTTCCTGTCCCAGTAGGATGTAAGAGTCTGGGGGTGGGGCACGGCTTAGGTTAGGGCTGGAGATAGAAATTTGGGTGTCATTAGGGCCTAGATAGCCATCAGGGATTGAATTCAGAGAATGTAAAGAGAAAGCTGAATCTGATTCTTGGGTTGCTCTAATATTTAGAGGTTGGGAAAAGGGGAGGCCTGCTACACCAGCTACAGAGACTGAAATGGGATAACCAGGGAGGAAGGAGAAAAATATGAGTCTGGCATTTTGGAAGCGCAGCATAGAAAGTGCTAGGTAACTCCCCCAATTCTTTTACATATTTGCATTGCATTCCATTGTATGGCTATAACATCGCTTGTTTAACTAGTCCTCTGTCCATTGGCATCTGTACTGTCACTATTCTTTTGCTGGCTTGTGGTTGACTTTATTGGCAGTTTTTCATGAGGCACTCACAGGAAGCTGTTTCAAGCCCTCTGTTTTCCCCTGCAGCATGAGGAGTAGCCTTGGCTTGCTGACACCCCACTCACACATAGATAAGTGAATATTCAGGGAGCCAGAGGTGAAGAACAGGGAAACTTTCTTGAAACTACCATTTCCAACTACTCCTTCTATGGGCAGGAAGACAGATTTGTCCAAAGTCATCTGGCACCTGGGACGTGGTCATTCTTAGAAGACAATCCCTTGGCTCTCAGCCCGCTCTCAACAGAATTCTAAATTGCCTGCCAAGGCATTTCCAGTGCTCAGCTCCCCCAGATTTGCTGAGCTGCAGATATAGATATACCTTGATTGAAGGGAATGAGTTATAGATGAATGAGCAAAAATTTGGGGCCAGACCTGGAGTGAATCCCATCTTCAGCTGTCGCTAGGTGTGTGGCAATAGACTGGACTCTGAACCTTGGTTTTTGTAGAGTGGCGATGATATAACTTACCCCAGATACGTGGTGCTAGTGCTGGGAACCGCTGCCCCAGCCCTGCATACAGCAGACTGTAATTGTGAACTGCTTTGCCCCTCAGCCCCAAGTTCTTTATCTTCCTCCCAAAGCCGTTGTTTCAAGAGAGAAACTGGAACTTCATATAAACCTTGAAGGAAACAAAAACCTCAGACAGTGAACCAAAGACCCTGCTGTGTAACTTAAGCTTGGTCTTGTCCTGACACAAATGTCTCCAGGCAAACTATGGATGTATTAGACTATCACCTTCAAAAGATGTGTGGCTTTAAGAACAAGAGATCAAGGAAAACAAAAATCCCTTGATAATCCTCATTTTAAAACAAAAAGCCCTATTTTCCTGAATATAACACCTTTTCTTCCTCCTGATTATTGGGTTTTTTTTTGTGCGAAATTATGGAAAAGATAAAAAAGAAAACAAAAATGATGTATAATTCCATAACTACTGTCAACATTTTAGTGCATTTCCAATCTTTTTTCTTTGTAGATATGCTATTCACATCTCCCTTCATGAGAGACCTGGCGTTCAGCTATTACTTCCTTTGGAACTGGCCTCAGCAGCATTTGTGTCAACATTCTTGTGTTCTTTTTTTATTTTTAATTATTTAAATTTTTTACTGTGCTGGATCTCCACTGCTCCAGTCTTTCTCTAGTTGTGGAGAGCTGGGGCTACTCTCTGGTTGTAGTGTGCAGGCTTCTCATTGTGTGCCTTTTTTTTGTGGAGCACAGGCTCCAGGGTACACGGATTTCAGTGGTTGCAGCACGTGGGCTCACTCGTTGTGGTTTTGGGCTTAGTTGGAGCTCTTCCTGGACCAGGGATTGAGCTCATGTTGCCTGCATCGTCAGGCAAATTCTTAAGCACTGGACCACCAGGAAGTCCCTCCTGGACTTTGAGGTGGCTCCAGCTGAGACTAAGCAAGGTTGTGCCACAATAGCCTGACCATTTCCCCTCACATTGTTGTTTGCTTTTTTATTTGATTTTTTGACAAGTAAAAGTTTTACATTTTTATGTAGAACTGATCTATTAAATTTTTTCTTTTTGCCATCTCTTCCAGTGTTTTTATGCCTGAAAAATCTTTCTTCATCCAGAGATTAGGCAAATCTTCAACTACATTTTCTCTTTTTGCTAATAGTTTTACTTTTTTATGTTTAATTCTTTAATCCATCTGAGATTTATTTTGCTTTATGGTGTCAGGTGAAGGGTCTAGATATGTTAGTCTCAAATAGTTTTCCTAGAACCATTTACTACTTGATCAAAGGCAAATAACCTCTTTTTTTTTTTTAAACCTCTTTTTTCTTCTTAACCTCTTTTAACTTCCATTTCCTTATTAAGAGATGATAAGCTACATCCTCACTTGAAGAGTTAGGTTGAAGAAGAAACTAAGGTCATGGATATGAAAGCATTTTATAAATACTATAGAAATGCTATTTTTTCTAGTTGTTATAAGAAAATAATGTGTGAATGGGTGCTTGCTTATTTGGTGTAGTCTTCTCCCAATGCCCTTTGAAAATAACCCCCCACAGGGCTAGCTCCCTACATCCCAACAAACCCAGGACTACTTAGACCCACAGAGAGGTTTCATGATGCCACAGATGAATTCAAATGTAGGCTGTTTCCAGTAAGGCCAGTTCAAGGGCACATATGTTTAGGGATGAGGTGGGAAGGGCTGGGATTGGAGTGATGATCAGTCAGGGAAAGTGGCCAATGGCTTGCATGAATAGGCAGTTTCTGCTGAGGGGAAGCACTTGGTTATTCTTGAAGTCTTAAGGACCACAGAGAGGGTGGAATTTGAGGAATTCCTTAAACGATAAGAGACACATGGCTTGGCGCGGTGAAAAGGAGGGTTTTCCAGGCATGCTATGCTGCCTTGGAGCTGGCTCAGGGGCCAGTAGAAGTTAAGCTCAGAAGGATGAGTTGGACACTGTTATCTTGGCCTGGCCACAATTTCAATTCTTCATTTAGACAAGAAGAGAGATGTCTTATTTCTCATCAGAGAGAGATGCAAAAAAAGTTTTCTGGCAGATAGAGCCAATTCTTAACCACTGAGGAGAGAATAGCTGTAGATGTAGTATTATAAAGAAGGCTCTCTGAATGTAACCATTTCATTTCCAAAGCCCAAGAATTTCTTGTTTTCTTCTTTCCTCTCTTTTGAAATCTACCAGTGTAATAACAATGTGTTTAACAGGGAAGGGCTGCAGAAGGTCTGAAATTTGATGAAATGCCTAAAAACAACTATCCGTAAGAAATGGTGGAAGATAGACAAGTGTGGAAAAAGAAAACTAAGACAAAAATATGTTCTTTGAAATTAAGAATTCTATCTCCTTCATTTTTTAGTGATTTAGGGAGTTCAGTTCAGAAAGTAGAACTTAGTGGGTGTGCAATCTCTACTGGTTGGTTGAATTAGGTAGAGCACAGACTAGAAAAATAGCTTTTGGTTAACTGAGAGTTAACATGGTGCTCTTGAAGAGTCATTGGTGGTGGTTGAGTTATATAATAATGTGCAGCCTGCTAAATACACATTTCCTGTTCAGGACATGGATTTGATGGGGCCTCTTAAAAGTAGGTGACTTGGACAGTTCTTTTAGTGGGGGAAAAATGAAAATAATATGATTTGGCTTTGGAACCTAATTTCACATTGTTCCTCATCACAAGGCCTTTATACTAGCCAAAAAAGTCTATTTATTATTGCAGATTCCACCCCTGTGCCTGTATTGATGCTGTTCCTTCAAGACCCGATTATAGCTTCTTTTATAAAGCTGCGTTGGAAACATTTCCAACTTTCCTCCCTTTCCAGTTGTTGTCGTTTAGTTGCTAAGTTGTATCTGACTCTTGTGACCCAATGGGCTGTAGCCTGCCAGGCTCCTTTGTCCATGGGATTTCCTTGGCAAGAATACTGGAGTGG
This sequence comes from Madoqua kirkii, assembly GCA_006408675.1. Classification (NCBI taxonomy): domain Eukaryota; kingdom Metazoa; phylum Chordata; class Mammalia; order Artiodactyla; family Bovidae; genus Madoqua; species Madoqua kirkii. The sequence goes on from SJYC01140811.1 coordinate 79,827, forward strand.
GTTGCCATTTCCTTCTCCAGGCCATCTTCCCAACCCAGGGGTAGAACCTGTGTTTCCTGCTTGGCAGGTGAATTCTTTACCACTGAGCCACCAGGGAAGCCCCTCTTATTCTAGTAATCTCCTTCTATCTGAATTTCTCCCTTAGCTATTGTATCTATGTGACTTATTTGGCACTCATTTATCCTCGTGTTAATTAGTGTTTTATATACATATATCTCCAAGTAGATAATATATTTCTGGTTGTCTGAGACCTAGTTTTGTATTTCCTTATTCATTTCAGTTCAGTTCAGCCACTCAGTCATGTCTGACTTTGCAACCCCATGATTCAGCACGCCAGGCCTCCCTGTCCATCACCAACTCCCAGAGTTCACTCAGACTCACGTCCATCGAGTCAGTGATGCCATCCAGCCATCTCATCCTCTGTCGTCCCCTTCTCCTCCTGCTCCCAATCCCTCCTAGCATCCGAGTCTTTTCCAATGGGTCAACTCTTCACATGAGGAGGCCAAAGTACTGAAGTTTCAGCTTTAGCATCATTCCTTCCAAAGAATACCCAGGACTGATCTCCTTTAAAATGGACTGGTTGGATCTCCTTGCAGTCCAAGGGACTCTCAAGAGTCTTTTCCAACACCACTCTTCAAAAGCATCAATTCTTTAGCGCTCAGCTTTCCTCACAGTCCAGCTCTCACATCCATACATTACCTTCCCCTGATCGCCCACCACAGTGCCCAGTACAAATGTGACACCAAAGTTTATTTGATAATATGATGATTTCAGAAGATCCCATGTAGCTCATTTCCAGGTAAAGCATCACAGTCTTATTCTCCTTGTGATGCAAATAAAGCAGAAACAAAGGCAATGCTGGGTTTAGGCTTACCACATTGAGAATACTTTCAGTGGGGAACAAAAGAGTTGCTGTGAGGGTTGATAAACAACCGGTCAGTGTTCCTACTCTAGAATTCTACTGCCAAAACTAGCTCCATGAATGCGAAGTGTGGGAGACAATAAGGACAGTGAAGACTATAAGACAGTGTAGTAAATATTATGATAGTGGCAAGTATAGGGGACATGGGAGCCCAGAGAAAGAGCATTAAAATGAGGCTGGGTTAGGTTATCAAGGAAGACTTCCTGGAAGAGACAATGCTTGACCTGAATTTAGACACCAAAGAGAAGGAGGAAGAGATTTTTGTTGCCCATCACAGTCTGAGTCAGGAAAGGGTGTTTGGGGAAATTTAAAAGAGAACTTTTCTAATATAAAGTTACTTTATAAAAAAGCATTGGGAAATCAAGGGATTTAATTACAACTGCCTCACGAGCAGGATTTGAAAAGGAGTGGGAGGCTCATGGAAACCTTAATTGCTGAGAAAAGTGAAGAGAAGAAATATGACAGAAGTAATGGGTCTGTATGTATGTCATGCCTGATTTGTCATTTTCTAGACAGGCACTCTGCCTCCTGCCTTCTTCTCAGAGGAAAAAAATGATCCTTCAGCTAGTAAGGTAAAGATACCATTTAGGATGCAGAAATAGACCTGGAAATATTCCTTATTCCTTTTAGGGAAGAAAAGGTCCATCTCAGATTACCTGATTGTTAAGAAAAAAATAATAACAAATAATAACAATGTTCAGCGATAATAATGTGTTAGGTGCCTGAAAGAGGCCTGAGTCAGGCTGAATAATTTCTTCCTTCCTCCAGAAAATAAAAAACAGCTTGCTTGGTTTCTCTTCCAATTTATTCTTGTGGTTTTTCATTCCTTTGGAAGCTAGGAGGATGATTATTTTATGGGCTTTTGTAGACCAGCCCTCCTATATTGAGGGAGGGTGTTTTTGTGTGCATTAAGCTGGATATTTAAGATTAATGCAATATGCTGGAAAACATGATAAATGAAACAGCATTAGCAGCTTCCAGTCTGTAAAGTGGCTGCGTGTTGAAGGCATCTGAAAAAATTGTAACTCACAGCCTGATCAGAGCATAACGAACAGAGGCCAAGGCAGAGAAATGGTGAACTGAAAGAATGGAACTGGGCCCAGCCTCCTGGCTTGTCTAACACAGGGACTGCTAGAGAGAGGGCGAGATGTAAAGGTGAACTTGTTATAACTGTAGGAGCATAAAAGTGCTAGAAGTAACAAACCTGCCTGTACTATGTACAAAAGAGCATCAATGTGGCTGGGAAAGCAGGACGCTATAAACACAGGTAGAGGGTAGATTAGACCATTTTCAAGGTTCTGTCTTCACTGGTGGCTCAGAGGGTAAAGATTCTGCCTGCAATGCAAGAGACCTGGGTTCAGTCCCTGGTTCAGGAAGATGCTCTCAAGAAGGAAATGGCAAACCATTCTGGTATTCTTGTCTGGAGAATATCATGGACAGAGGAGCCTGGTAGGCTACAGTCCATGGGGTGACAAGGAGCGAGGCACAGCTGAGTAGTTAAACACTTTCACTTTCAAGGTTCTGCCCTACTCAGACTTTGATCTCACGACTCTGAATCAGGACTCAGTGAGATTTATCCACAGGCTTTAATATCTCATAGACCAAGGGAGTCCTTGGAGACATATATGTATATATATTAAATATATATATACGTTGGGGCAGTCCAAACTCGAGTTGGAAAAGAATTTCCAGACACAGCATTTCAGAAGGGAGTGGTTTATTAAGAACAAATGCTATTATCTGTGTTATAGGATGCTGCACGCACAGTGGCCTGGCTTTCTCACAGACCAGGGAGAGGTGATGCTTTTCATGGGTTAGTAGCCAATTTTTATAACCCTGAGACAAAGACAATTCCTGCTGGAAGGGTAGCACTGGGTGATTGGTTAGGGCTCCACTATTCTTGCCTGGAAAATCCCATGGGCGGGGGGAACCTGGTAGGCTACAGTCCCTGGCGTTGCACAGAGTCGGACACGACTGAGTGACTTCACTTCACTTTCTAGGGTGCCTACTGGAATGGGCACTTTTGTCTGATTTGGAGTCAGAAAGTCTGCTGGTGATGATCAAGGGGCTTTTGGCAACAGTTACAAAGGGGCTCAGTTACCTTTGGAGGTGACCTTGGTTCTGGACTCTGCTTCTGTGTCCTTGGTACAAGGTCTCACACCTGTGGCTTTGGGGCAGGACTATATATATAGAGAGACTTAGCTGGTGGCTCAGACAGTACAGCGTCTGCCTATGATGTGGGAGACCTGGGTTCGATCCCTGGGTCAGGAAGATCCCCTGGAGAAGGAAATGACAATCCACTCCAGGACTATTGCCTGGAAAATACCGTGGACAGAGGAGCCTGGTAGGCTATAGTCCATGGGGTCACAAAGAGTCGGACACGACTGAGTGACTTCACGATATATATATGTATTTATATATGTGCTATGCATACTAAATCACTTCAGTTGTGTCCAACTCTGTGTGACCCTTTGGACTATAGCCGGCCAGGCTCCTCTGTCCGTGAAATTCTCCAGGCAAGAATACTGGAGTGGATTGCTATGTCCTCCAGAGGATCATACCAATTCAGGGATCGAACTCGCATCTTCTGTGGCTTCTACATTGCAGGCAGATTCCTTACTGCTGAGCCATTAGGAAAGCCCCATATATATATATGTTTTCCCCCATGAACTTAAATAATTTTCATCTGTGCAGTATTTTACAGTTTGTAGGAGCTTAGAGGAAAGCAAAAAAGTTGGTTTAAAGCTCAACATTCAGAAAACAAAGATCATGGCATCCAGTCCCATCACTTCATGGGAAATAGATGGAGAAACAGTGGAAACAGTGTCAGACTTTATTTTGGGGGGGCTCCAAAATCACTGCAGATGGTGACTGCAGCCATGAAATTAAAAGATGCTTACTCTTTGAAAGAAAAGTTATAATCAACCTAGACAGTATATTCAAAAGCAGAGATATTACTTTGCCGACTAAGGGCCGTCTAATCAAGGCTATGGTTTTTCCTGTGGTCATGTATGGATGTAAGAGTTGGACTGTGAAGAAGGCTGAAAACTGAAGAATTGATGCTTTTGAACTGTGGTGTTGGAAAAGACTCTTGAGAGTCCCTTGGACTGCAAGGAGATCCAACCAGTCCATTCTGAAGGAGATCAGTCCTGGGATTTCTTTGGAAGGAATGATGCTAAAGCTGAAACTCCAGCACTTTGGCCACCTCATGCGAAGAGTTGATTCATTGAAAAAGACTCTGATGCTGGGAGGGATTAGGGGCAGGAGGAGAAGGGGACGACAGAGGATGAGATGGCTGGATGGCATTACTGACTTGAACATGAGTCTGAGTGAACTCTGGGAGATGGTGATGGACAGGGAGGCCTGGCATGCTGCAATTCATGGGGTCACGAAGAGTTGGACACGACTGAGCAACTGAACTGAACTGAATTTCATCCTCTGTTGGTTACTTTCTGCCACAATGATGCTGTGTAACAAACAACTGTGACATCTCAGTGGCATACAACAATAAGTATTTACGGCTCACATGTCTGGAGGTTTGCTAGGTGGCTCTGCTGATCTTGTCCAGCTTTACTGGTCATATCGCCAGAGATCAGCTGGCTGTCAGTTGACCTAGAATGGCCTCCTCTGTGAAGACTTGGATAACTCAGATCTGATCCACTTCTCCCATCTTCCTTCAAGCTAACCCAGGTGTGTTCTCATGGTGATGAAAGAGCTGACACAAGAAGCATAAGAGCAGGCAGAAGCGTGCTAGGTTTCCAGTACTGGTGAAAGGAAGTCACGTGGCTGAACTCAGTGTCAGGTATGGGAAAATGCATTTTACTCCTTTTGCTGGAGGAGTTGTATTAATAGAGTCATCTGGCAAAAGGTATAGATACAGGGAAGGGAAAAGCATTGATGAGATTACAGCAATCTACCACACAGATATTGCTTTACTTAATCCTCACAGTGTAATCCTCTACCATTGAAGACTGGTACTATTATCCCACCTCCCACCTTTATAGATTTTTTTTTTTTTAATGGACATCAAAAGGGTAAAACGCTTTCTGAGGCCACATGACTGATCAGTAGCATCTCAGAAGCTGGAATACTAGTCTTCCTATTACAAATACAAGGCACTTTCCATTGTACCCTACCATGTTTAATTAAGAGCACAAATCCCAGGAGTTTTGCCAGGAGCTCCCAAGAGGTAGATATTGGTAAAGTAACATATGTGGCTCTCAATTTTGTATGAGTTAGAGAATACATAAAATTTTACTTACTTGTTCTTATAGCTTTTTTTCTGAAATTGCCAGCAGTTGTATAAAATATATTTTCACATAAAACATATCATTCCAAGGAATTCACTAGTTATCTAAAAATTAGTTTACTTTTGACAGGGAGATACTTAGTGTATTTGTCAGGGTAGGCTAAATGTGGGCCTCACTTCAGTTCAGTTCAGTCGCCCAGTCGTGTCCGACTCTTTGTGACCCCATGAATTGCAGCATG